>WTSP01011308.1:83013-131067 GCA_025331215.1 Actenoides lindsayi
TTGGAAACACAATCTCTTCCTGCAAGAGAAGGCAAAGAAGAGGTTTTGAAACCAGGATCTAGGCAGAAGAAACATTTTATTTGTAGAAAATATTGATGCTGGGAACTTTTTTTCTCCTGCTCTGCGGGTTTTCATCCTACCGCTGTGCCGGGCGATCACCTTCAAAGTAGCAATAGGATGGGTACTGGTTTGGGGCATTTCGCCGTAATTTGTTCTGTGGATCTCCTGGTGTCTTTGAGTCCTGTTTTTGAGGTGGCTGAGCTTCTGCATAGGGATGGCACTCCAGGCTTTTTTCAGCGACTTCTCTTAAAATTTTGCATGCTCTTAAGATGAGCGATTCGGTGAAGAAATAAAATTTCTAGGCGATGGTCCTGCAATAACGGCATCTTTTAAGACATGTAAAGTTGGAAAAAAAAAAAAGACAGTTTTTGGGATCTTAAAGGGTGGAAGGGGAATAAGTAACCAAATATTTGACGAAAAAAAAAGATGAGTTAAGACTGATGTGGAAATACGTTCTCATTTATCATGGCTTAATGGAATAGGATGCTGAGTGCCCTAGAAGCATTCCGCCATCTGTGAGGAAGTGATCAATTTTATAACGTAATTTGTGTCACTTGAGGTGTTGCTCTCAGAATCTTTGCTCATTCGCTGGGCCCAATTCTGCCCTCGGTGATGCCCATCCATCTTTCGGCTCCACTGGAGTGGACAGCGTTGTTACTGCCTTGCTGCTGGCATGTCTCCGCCGTGCCATGGATTATGGTTTAGTGATTTCGGAGTTTGTAGAGATTCGTGGTGAGTTCACACAGACTTACCAGGCTGGGTCAAGAGCTGCTGCGTTAGCTGCACTTATGCATCTGTGGACTAATCCTTGCCTCTGAGGGGATGCTGTGATGTGATTTCCAGGCCGTGACTCACCTACCTACGCAGGGCTGGTTCAGACCTGTCTGCACCATGCACGGCCATTTCTGGTAGAGAAAGGGAAAGCAGAGCGTTTGTAGACTCCTAGTTGTGTCCTGCAAGGATTTCCTTAATGTTGAGGTCCTTTTGATTGTTTTGACCTTTCTTCTTTGTTTTACTTATTAGTATTGTTTCCTAAGGGTGAAGGTAAAAATTCCTACGGTTTGGTACCTTTAGCAAAAGCTAGTGGAATCACAAGCACCCAGGAGTAGTCACAAGCACCCAGGCTGGCAAGCCTCTGAGATTCAGGAATTCTGAAGCAGACCTTCAGAACTGGAAGGCCATAAGGGCATTGTGGGACTTCAGGGAGACATGCAGAACTGCACTGCAGATCATGACGCAGAATTGATAACAACGGCCCTGGAGCTAAAACTGATAAAAAAAATTGATAGAAAGCCTCGTGCTATAAATGTTATTTTGTTCCTTTCCTATTAACTACAATCTCTTGAGTCTGTATTTACATACGTGCTTAGATAGATATTGATTCTGAGCTTCTGTTTAACATTTGGTAAATTGTGGCAAGACTGGGACATCACAAGGAGCTTATGTATTGTGTAGAATTCCATCTACTTAAATTGTATGATGGCAGATGATTGTTAGTTACTGCTTAGAGAACTGTATAGTTAAATCCTATGCATTTCTTTAAAAAAGTAGAGGTTAGAGACCACAGTAACAGCTGATCCTCTCTCTGCTGCATTAAAATCCAAAATCTTGACACATTCACGTGTATTTAAACCTCTAGGAATCAGATGCTTACGTATTATTTCAAATCAACTGGCGCAGCAGGAGATAGCTGAAAGCAAGCCTGTAGTTTTCAGATTGGGCTCGAACACGAATTACTGAGAGTACTGAGTAAAGCAAAGGGTTTTAAGGTCTGTGGGAGCATCACAAAATGCTTTCCTGGAAAATCTTACGTG
The DNA here is from genome assembly GCA_025331215.1 of Actenoides lindsayi. Lineage (NCBI taxonomy): Eukaryota > Metazoa > Chordata > Aves > Coraciiformes > Alcedinidae > Actenoides > Actenoides lindsayi. The sequence goes on from WTSP01011308.1 coordinate 84,888, forward strand.
CAGTTTTGCAGAGCAATGCATGGATTTCCAATAAATGTTTCGAGATAGGAAATCAAGTGCAATTGAGATGATGTCTGATTCTCAAGGCAGAGTTTTTAAATCTCGCTGCAAAATTGGCCTCGCATTCCTGCAAAGTAGCAAATGCTCGCGTACCAAATTTTTGCAAACATATAAAGCTAGGAACAAATCCAAAAGGCCTGCAACATCTATGTCACCGCCCACTTAAGTAATAAAAAATGGAGAACTTCTATTTTCACTTTACTTCTAGGAAAATATTTTGACGGGTTCAGTACACTGCAAAGTGATAAGCTTCTGTTACGTGTTTCAAATCATTCTGTTATCGCTGCACGTATTGATTAGCTTAGTACTTTCTGAGCTAGCTATAAAAAAGGCTGCTCTCTTTCTGCATTAAAGAGCAAGAAAAATCGACAGGTAGATAACCATATTGATTGAACCTAAATAGTAAATGCAAGAGGCTCGTATATGACTTTTAAACCTCTTTATATGAACCGAAACCAGTTAAATATATTTTTTTCTTTTGTTGTTAATTAAATGGAAAGTAGATGTCTTTAATTAACCACCCCCACACCTTTTTTGATATATCTGCTACTCTAGTCGGCAGCTGTAGCATGTTACAATAGTTGTGGGCAAACCACTTTTTTCAGCTGCAAGCTTTAGCTGTCCCCCAGCCTTCAAGCTCTGAAGAAGAATGAGCTGAATCGCTCATTGAGCTGAAATCACTTTGCGTGGTTCATATTTCAAAAGTCTGAGGCCAAAAACAAACCCAAGGAGCAGCATTTCTTGCAGTATTACAGGTTACGGCCATATGTTTTTCATTTGTAAATACTGTGAGAAGTAATGTTCTTGTGATACTTCTAAATGAAGACCATATGACACCACTCCACTGAAGACCTCTCTTTGTGGCCTTTCTAAGGCTACTGTCCCATTGCTTGGACAACTGCTAGCAAATCTATTTTGCCAGGGTAGCAAGAGGACAGCTTGTCTATTTTAAATCAAAGATAAATAAGTATATTTAGGGGCTGATTTTAAACCACTGTCACCAACGGGAACTTTGCATTTCATATCAGACTGCAGAACAGGGCACTTTAATATAAGTCAGGTGAATTAGTTGAATTGGTGTGGTTAAAAGAAGTGACCGTTGTGCATTTGATGGGGGGGGGGGTTTGTTTCTTTTTGGTTTTATTTTTTAAGCTATTCCTAATCTTTTCTTGCTAGGAGGAAGAAAAAAATCTCAGTGAAATCAGAGTACCTCTATTTGTGAAGAGTCAGTGTCACGGTGTCTTGAAAAGTGGTTTTTATTTTATTTTATTTTATTTTATTTTATTTTATTTTATTTTATTTTATTTTTTTAAAACTTTTTGGAATTCCCAACGCCAAAATCACTGCTTGTAAGTGGCTTGTTATTGGTCCAAGTTAAGGGTAAGAAATAATGTTATTCAAATCATGTCATATGAAATGCCATAAAGTAAAATGACATCAAAGGCTTTGGGGAGAGCAGTGGTAGAATTTGTTTTCTTGAGCAAAGATGTGGCAACATCATCTAATGGCTGTTGGGGGACAGTGGGCTATATTCATAACTCTGCCAATAGATCTGGTGTGTAGCTATGGGACAGTCACTTCAGTATTCCTAAAAGTCATTACAGACAGTTTAATTAATAGAATTTATTTTTTTTTTTTAATCAAACAGAAGGCAGAAATCCTTATCGATCCTGTTTCTTGTTTTTAGTGGTCCTCAGTGCTTTGGTGCATCTGACTAAGAAAAGGGGTTATAGGATGTACTCTTCATATTGTTCATATATCTGATTGAAAAAGCATTATCATGGCTGTTTTTCTATAACCAAAACTGTGTATTTTCTGCTTCCTCCCATTAATATAAGGAAAACTTCACAAGCCATTTAAAACCAGTGTTAAGTGTTGTGGTATCTTCACATTGACTGGTAATGTACTTTTTGAATAATGACTAGGAGTTGGTAGAGCTAATTCTTCATCGTCTTGTTTCCGTCCATCTGCTATGCAGATACCTAAGGAAGGATGCTCTTGGACCTTGGTAGTCTGCTTAGTTGTCAGCTAATGGGCCAGTCCAGCAGGTGTGACCAAGGTGGAGCCTTTGCACTATTTGTTACTACTTTTCTGGAACGTGACCTGATTTAATAAATACCATCTCTGTGAACTGTAAAACAAAAAGTCCTCATGGAAAAGATGGTAAAATGCCATGCTGAGGTATTTGAATTTTTCATGGTGTGTGTTGTCACTCCAGACTGTGATCAGCCCGCTGACTGAGAACAGGCCTGGCAGGTATTTGGGCATCAGCGTTTGGCCTTCTCTGCTAGAATGAATGGCTGTTTGTAAACTTTACCACCACCTCTGTTAAATATTATTTTATCTGATGCAAACCTTTGAAGTAACACACGGTGAGTTTGAAGAAACCTACCTACGTATTCACTGCTCTTTCCTGTCGTAACTTTCAGGTACTTTTTCCACAAATTCTTCTGTTCTTTTCTTTGTGGAAAGCACAGGAGCTCAAGTTCTAAGTAGTCTGAGAACACAGAACTCGTGTATTTTAAAATACAGGCAAGAGACTATGCACCTATTTTTGCACGGGCAATGACAGCTGTTGTGACTCAGTGCTGGTACTGAACCTGGGGCTCCTCAGGACAGCCTCTGCTTGAACGAGAGCAGGGACTCTTGATAGTAGCTATAATTGACTTTCTCCCAGGGCCACTCATTTAGTGAGTATGATGGAATCATTACATCCAACACACATCTGTTAGATGTATAAAAAGAGGCGTAAAGAAAATGAGTGGGCGTCAGTGTAGACTCAGAGAAGAAAGTTATAATCCTGATGAAAATGGTAGTCAAGTAGAGAATTGGACTTTGCTTTCATCTGGTGAGTGTAGATCAGTAAGAAACAACTGGAATGCTGTCTTGCAAATGCCAGGAATCTGGGCAGCTGAATGGTGCAGGAAGTGTGGTTAGACACCGTAGAGGTAATAGGAAACCAAACACAAACGACTCTTCCGATGTTGTGTTACAGTCAAGACTGAAATACAGCTAGCAAAAGGTACAGGAGGAGGAATAGTGCCATATATTGTCAAATTGAATGAAGATTTACACAGAATAGCGCAACAAGTAAACTAAGGTGTAGGGAAGGAATAAGAAGAGAAGGTTACTTATGCCACAGAGGTGTGGCAGACGTGAAGGAGGTGTGGGTGTGATCTGAGCATACAATGAACCTTTGCTTCAGCTTTCAGTGGGAACATGCTGATGATGAAGCAGAGGATGGGCAGTGCAAGTGAGGACAGGGAAACCGGACTCACCGTGGGAGAAAGAGAAGCTGCTGTGCTGAGATGTAGCCAGCTCTCCGGTGGGAATCGCAGGAGCAGAAGTGCTGAACTGTTCTTAGGCTCCTCAAACTCCATCTTGTGCAAAGCTGTATTGCGATGTGCAAGCAATTAACCCCATGATCCAGAAGGCATCTATCTGCCTCCTGCTCTTCATTCTGGCATTTTTACATGGGTAAGATGCTTACTCGCATGCAATCCTCTGGGTACTTTGTACGCTCAGTTTGTTGACGTGCAGAATTACACTCAGATTTTAAACCATCAGAGTGATACCATATGAATCATATTTATAACATACCTTCAAAGTGTGAAAATCAGAGGAGGGTCTTGTATGAGCATTTCCGGCTTCATGGCCAGAGTAACCTCATGATAAGCTGGTAGGTCTCTGACTCAAGTATGGAAAATCATTTAGGAGCTGCAGGTGAAAACATCATATGGGAATACTTCAATAAAAAAAAAAAAACAGAGTGAAAGAAAGTTGAACATATAACTTGGCAACTCTCCACAAGCTACAGATACAGGTTAAAGTGATTTAGTTGGCAGGCGATTGCTAGTGTATTAGCAACGTTTGGAGGGGAAAAAAAAAGTAAAAATCTAATTTCTGTATTTTGGCTTGTGCAGTAAAGAAATTCCTCCCACATAAATATGTTCATTTCACCTTCTGGGAAGTAAAGAAAGGAAACCGTAGCTGCAGTCTGTTATTTAATCTTCCTGAAATTAACATTTGGTGCTCAAGAAGATTGAAAGATTTAATGCCAATGCCTTCCTCAAAAGAAAGAAGTGACACACCACATATGTTTTAGCACTGGTTAGGCTGTTAAATGGAATTAATCAAAATCCATGTTAAAATATTTCCATGTGTTAATTAGCAATGGTCTGGAACATTAAAATACATATTGGCTGGGGAATAAATTAGTGAAGAAATATCAGATTGAGTTTGTGGGCTTTTAATTGCGACATAATATACTGTGTGTTTTAGAAAGGTAAATGTAAATACATTCCTGTGAAACGCCATGGCAATGTGCATTTAAAAATTGTGTAATGAGACAATCTAAACCAGGCTTTTGTTATGGCAAATAGAGTGATACCATTTCCCATTTTAAAAGAAACATTAAATCATTCCCTCATATAATAAAGCAAGAGAAATTCAGTTAAAAAAATGCCGAGAGTTTCATCTCGGGCCAAAGGAAGTTTTAAAATTTCCCCTTTGAAAATCATGATGATGTAGCAAGTACCAGCACCAGATCTCCCGTTGCGAGTAGAAGAATTCACTTTTGCCTTTCTGTTCCTGCTGGGTCACTGCAGAGTTTGTTCCCCATTCCCTCATGCTGAGTCTTGAGAACAGCAGGATAGCATAAATTCAGTTAAGTATGTAAAAAAGACTGAACAAATGGGTATGTTCATACTCTTAAATTAATGCACACAAGGGAGGTAGAAATAATCTATGGTAGCGTTGTAGATACCCAATCTGAAACTCAGAAGAGAGGCCATGGTTGGCCCATGGAGCAGGGAGAACCCATTTCTCTTCTTAGGGAGGGGATGACCATTCTATTTCAGGACAAGAGAGTATGTAGAAACCACCTCCTGTAGCTTTCCTGCAGTTGCATCCTGGGGTTGATCTCCCACAGTCACCCTGGTGGGGATGATTTTGTGTACATCCAGTGTGGGGAATTTAAGAAGAAGGTAGGTGGTGATTTTAATTTTTTCTATGGTTGTTGTTCAGGTAGCCATTTGTAAAATAACATTGAGCATAAAGAAAAGGTTTGGGGAGCAAGGGGAGGAAGAGGTAAGTACAGATTCAGTCACTTTCCAAGCTAATCGGCCAATTTTTGCTTGAATTTGCAAAGATCTCTGAGAGGAGTCGGTGATCATAAGTGTAAGCCTCAATCCCCATTAATACTGCCAATTAATACTGCCAGTCTAAACATATTTCAGTTAATACATGCTGTGTTCCCTTGCACGCTTCCTCAGAATAATTTCCCATTGTTCTATCCCCCAGATGTGTAAACCCGTTGGGTTATATTTCACCGAGCTGCAAGCTGTGGCACTTAAATCCACCAGGCGGGCTGGCAATTACTTCTGCTGTTTGTAAATATCCAGGCACCCATTTACATTTGCCAGTATTTTAAATAGAAACATTGAGATACTTCTTTCTCAGATATGTTAAAACACTGAGACGTACTCTTTGTAAATTTAGAAAACAGGAAAGATCCTCACATTGCTTGGAGGAGTCAGGATTTGGATTTTACTGCTTGAAGTTCACCTTGAGTGAAGGCTTCACATCTGGGTTAGTAACCTGCGTCTGCGGAGCTTAATCCTTTCTGATGCCAAGAAACCCTAACTTCCATGTCATCAGAAACTAAAAACATCTCAAGAAATAATATGATTTCTACTAATAAATGCTAATGAAACTCGGATGTGCTTAATTTTGAACTTCTCTTTACATCCAGGAGTAACTTTCTTAAGCAGCTTCCTTGAGAAGTAAAACTTCACAGTGTGTTTTGCATTGGGAAGGAGGAGAGATTGTAACATCTTCCCTTCCCACCAATGCACGCAGTTACACATGGACATGAAATATGGCAGAAATTTAGCTAGGGAAATATTAAAAAGAGTAATTTTATTCACAGCAATAATTCTAGCAACCACATCATTTGCTGTGCAATAGCATGATCGTTAAGGTCACCGTTTAACGTGGTTTCATCGCGAGGACCACGCACTGTGGTGTCAGGAACCACAAGTGGTTTGCAGATCCAAGTTTGGAAATCAAGGACGTAGGGCTTGGCTGATATTTCTTAAAGCAAAACTTTACCATTAAAATTTCCTAAGGCCTGTGGAGTCACAAAAAGCCAGTGAGGGGATAGGCACTCTCTGTGCCAGCAGTTGACAGTTTTTCATTGCCATAAATTATTTTTTCCACCACCAGATAGAAGATGACTGTTGAGAGTGGCGTGGAGGCAGGGCTGCATTCAAGCAGTTTCTGCATGTGAATACAAAGAAATGCATTTAAATTCCACTAAATTTGTACTTAAAATTGCTATTGCTTTTTTCCCCTCCATGGAATGATAAACTAGTTCTTGCCAGTTCCTTAAAAAAAAAACCCCTCGTTTCGCTGTAGTCCATATAAACAAAATAAACCAGACTGAGGAGTAGACGCTTCTCTAAGGGGTAGAAAATACAGCCAGGTTAAACCTGGTTTACCCTTTGATGTTGCATTGCTCTGCAAGTAATCCCACTAATTCCACATGAGGACTAAGGCTTTCTGATTTTGCATAGAAGCAGCAAAATTGGGCCATAAATGATCAGTCTGAATCAGACTTATTAAGGACTAGCAGCAAGAGTAGAATGTGGCAGGGATATAGAGAATGATTGCTCTTCAGAGGAGAAAAAAAATTAAAATTTGCAAACGCTGTTTTCGTAAACACATTTTATTAAGATGTAACTGCACCTGCATTTCATCAAGGAAATTGTTTGCTACAGTTTTTAATATACTTTGATATATTGAACATATTTGATTTATTCTGATAATAATGTTTTTTTTTCTGCTTTTATTAGTATTCAAAATACTTTAAGTCTCTAGTCCCAACTGTTGGGTCTTGTGAGAGATGGCCTGTTTACTTGTAATTCTCATCCCACTTTTTCAGAACCAGTGTTTTAGCTTTATTGAAGACTTCAGATAAGCAACCAGATTCAGATGTTTCGCTAAAGCAGGAGTGTCATATGACCATTGGCTTTCTTGGTTACAAGAGCCAGGTGCTAGAAAGAAAAAGGGTGCATTTCTGTTGGCATTTTAGTTTCTCTTAGGAGCACACTTTGGAAACAGATCTGATCTTCCTCAGTTGCTGCTCTTTAGTTGATTTGGGGGGTGATCTCAGGATGCCGGAACTAAATTTCTTTATGTTGAAAAGCAAACATGAGAAGCTTTACAGAGGTGCCTGTAACATGCTCCAGATCTCTCTGGTGCCCAGGAGCAGTCGGACTAGAGCCTCACAGCCCCTTCTCTCACCTCCTTTCCCTCAGGATGCACACACAGTGTTCTCTGGCTTCTTGGCACCAACTCTTTCTCTCCACAGATCGTGCTGTGCTTCTTACTTGTGTAGATAGAGCTTCATTCTCTGGCACTAGGACAGGTAGTGACCTGGGATAAAGTTAACTGTGACAGTGTTACAGAAAGGGTGTTTGACTGGTAGAGCTTGCCTGTAAGAACTGGAAACACCTATATGAGCATGTGGCAAGAATGGAGAAGACTCTGCCTACTCACCATGGGCTACACCTTCACAGGGACAGCCTAAGTCTAGCTCTTTGAGAAAGGAAAATTTCTGTAGGTGATAGAGGCAACTTCCATAACTAAGCACGTTAAAAGGGAGCTGATTTTTACAGTCTAGCGTGGGAGATTTTCCATAACAAATCTTGCATGTCATTTCAGAAGTCGGAGCCCAGAACAATTCTCTATGTTCTTGGCTGTTCCAGTCATTTTGGTTTCTAGGGTGAAGCACATGTCAGGTCACTGAAGGACAGAAGTGAACAGAGGCATGGACAGAGAGGGATTTCCCCTTTCATTAGCTACAATAAATATGTTTGTTCAAGAACAAATAGCTGGAATAAGAAGACGTGCAGCTCTGATGCTGAAGAAAAGGCTATTTGTGTCAAATATATAGGAAAGTACTGTTCACAGATAAACCACTCTAAGGACTGTCCTTTAACGAGGCCAAGTTTGCTTGGGATCCTGACTGGAAAGGCCCCATATTTCCTTCTTTTTCCCGTTAGCTAACATGGGGCACTGCATGGTGAGTCAAGATGTGATTGCAGTGAGCTGGGCTTTAAACTGTTTCCAGTAGAGTATAGCACTTTATTGCAAGGTGCCTTGGACTTGGGTGCTGTCAGAAATCCTTATTAGGTGGGATTTTCAGGCTTAAAGTCAGAGGCAGGAAGGAGAGATGCTAGCTCTGTGGCATGCCCTTAATAAAAAGTTAGCTTGAACATAACTCTTAGGATAGCAAACCCGTGTATAATGGAGAATGTACTTTGGTGGCACTCTCCAGGATTACACGTGGTATTTTGTTGTAATGGTGGAGAGAGAGAACTCCAGAGAGAGACCAAGCTTGTGGCAGTGGGGCATAGTGGGGAGTACTTCTGTGGCTGTCCTGGTCAGAGGGCTGGCACGGGGGCAGCTGGGCACAGAAAGGGAAATGAGTTTGCTTTTACCAGTCGACTTGGAGCCCAGGCTGAAGACTTCTGCAAGTGAAAATGTGGCAGTTCGTGTTGGCAAAACATGAGAGCAACTGGAACACAGGGCATGAGCAGGAGGCTGTGGCAGAGGACGTGGGGGAACACCTAGAGCATGCTGAGGGTGCATTGCCTGACTTTCCCAGCTGCTACAGCCTCTGTCTGGGCTTCTCCAGAACCAGGCTGTTTCTTCTTTTTGGGGTTCTTGAAGATCTCATCTTACTTCCCTTTCTGTGGGTATCTGTTTCTTCAAAGTACTGGAAGTAGGTGCACTGTGTGAACTGAAGCTTTTGTGGATTTCCTAGATGATTATTTTTCTGGCTGTGATACCATCAGTTTTCCTGTGTGTGTGTGTGTGTGTGTGCTGATGTACAAATCCAGATGTACATTTATAGCTAAGTGGTCCGTAGGCAGTCGTGTGAGCACTTAGATCGACATCCACGCTTGCAGTACAGAGGCTGACAAGGCTTTCCCTGGCACAGTGCTGCGGTTTCACAATAGATCACACATGATGAAAGTGGAAAGGAATTACATATTTTGTTGCCTCCTCTCCTGTGACATAAAGCCACGTGTTGATCTTCACGGCATCTGGTTTTTGATTTTGGCCCTGAATACAGACAATTAACACAGGCTGGAACAATTGCCATTTCTGGTCCTCCCTCCAAAAGTAAGACCCAAGGGAATTAGTTTTCAGCTGAATACTCTCTGTTCTGTTCAGTGCTTAAATTTACTGGCATTGCTTGTCTCTTGCTGAGTGGGATCATACAATGACTTCTTAAGTTACTTTTTGTTCCCACAGCTACTTTCACATTCAGTCCCTCACAAAATGAAGCAGTATCAGCTTTGCCCACGGTGCTGGTGTCCCGTGGCTCCCAGTGCTTACCGTTTCCCCTGCTGTGGGGAAGGATGTGGGTCTGTGGTGTGGGAGCTGGGAGATGCAAGGAGGAGAAAAGTTTGGGTTGTTGCCCGTGGTGTAGGAAACAGAGCTGTGTGCCTCTGGAGCTAGAGGACAGGAAGGCACTGCAGTCCTTAGGTAGAAAAGCAGAAAAGTGAAGGCATCAGTGCTTGCTTTAGTGTACGTGGCAGAAAGATAAGGGCCTAAGAAGGGGAAAAGTGCAAGGGAAGAGCAAGGCAGATATTTATCTGCAGGTATTCAAGGTGCAGGGTGCTGGACTCTGGCTGCCCAGTGGAGGCAGCAGCAGGAGCACCCACCTGGACAAATGGAAAAGCTGGAGGATGTTTTCTTGTTTGACTCGTCAACTGTCTTAACCTCTTCCTGTGACTTGCCTGCAACATTTGCAGGGAGTAGCAGTGACTGCAGTGATGTGGTTTTAGGTCAGATCACTGATCCACTCTTAAGTAGAGGTAAGGTATGTATGAGACTTCTGCCCCACTCCAGTTTCCTCTTACGTACCACCAGCTGCACGTTGCAAATGGCTGTGATAGCAGCACAACCCCAGCTCAGTTGTCATAGAAAAGCCTGAACGTTTTAAGTGAGTGTTTGGTACCTAAGAACAATCCAATATCTGCTGTTAGGAAGCGGTGCTTTAGCAAGCTGCCCTTAAACCTCGAGGTGATTATAGCATACCTGTATAGGGTGTAGAACCAAAGCTTCTGTATTTGTAGATGTGTGTAACAGAAGGTTCCCAAATGTGTTCTCCCACCATTTTTCCTGTATTTTTATGGTGGTCATGTTTGGACTTTGCATATGGATTATAGTAATCCTATGTCCTTGTAGCAGTCTCACCTTGGATTGAGTGTCACATTGGATAAAGAAGACAGCAGATATTTTGGAACAGAGTTTTGCTCCGTGAGTGATTGCTTTCTCTCTGCTCTGAGGAAGGAAAAAAAAAAGCCAACCTCCACAAAACTGCATTTACCTCAGCTCTGTGGCTGAGCAAACTGTGCTGAGAACTTCAGCTTAGGTTTACGCTTGTTTTTTACAGCCTGAAACACAGGCTGAGGTAACTCAGCTCTGCCCACAATAGACAGCAGAAATATTCCTTGAAAGCATTATAAAAGTTTCGAGGCCTGGATAGCTACAGCAAGAGTTTGTGTGTGTATGAAACTGGATACCATACAGGATATATATAAAGCCATTTGAAAATCAAGCAACATGTGCACGCAGCTCTGTTGAGATTTGCTTTTGGAAAAAAATACTGGAAAATTACAAAGTTCCTTCCCCTCCCCCCTTTTATTTTTAAATAATAAAAATCCCAAGGAAAACCAACAGTGACGTTCTTTCTTGTGGCTGTTACACAAGTCTCCTTAGGGATTACCTTTGACACTGGGCTCTTCAAGTTGCAGCAACTTGCATAACACGCTTGCACAACAAGCACCGTGCGTCACAGGCAGCGGGTTTAGACCCAAGGCAGTAAGCAGTGATTGCTGCCACTGATGATGTCTGCAGCATTTTGGGAGAATGGTCTGAACTGTTCCAAAACTGAAGGATGGGAAATGGAATAAAGGAGACTGTTGGGGAAGAAAAAAAATAATCTCCGCAGCACATCAGTCTTGCACGTTTGCCTTTAAGTAAAAGAGAGAAGTAATTATTTCAAAATCTGGTGTCTAAGCTTTTGAGTTTATTTACTAAAAAGGAAGAATCAGTGCATTTTCTTCAGGAAAACCAATCTGTGTTTCTTCTAAAGTCAGTATAATTTTTATTTTTGGCTTCAATGGAAACAGGTTTTGGCCCTTTATAATTAAGGTTACTAGATGAAAAAGTGTTCTTTTTTCCCCTCTCATACATCTCTATCTACTCCATCATATGCCAGTGAGACCCAGATATGGACCTGTTCTTCTGCAGAGATTTTATTTTCAAGGACTGAATTCCAAACACACTTTTGCTCATAGAAAACTTGTCATTGACTTCAGTAGTGTTCGGATCAAGACCTGTAAAAATAAGTTCAGAAAGAACCACTCTGAGATTAGCACACACAGATGATGCCTGCACTGTAGATTGGACTGGACTGAGTACTTTGCTATCCTCTTACATTGTATTTCAAAACACCACGACTTTCACTGAAACAAGCTCTTGGGAAAATAAATGGAGAAGTTTCCAAATACTATAGCTGCTTCAGTATTCATACATAATAAACTCAGCTTCTGTAAATAACTCATTTTATCTGTCAAACATTGTAGGCACATATGCCACATTAACTGTCACTGGGGTCGTAAATAAACAATGTATCTGTCTACACATTACTTATGTCTGGGGGGAAACGAACAAGTACACAAGAAAAACAGTAAGGAACATATTTTAATTGTAAAATAAAATGTTGATGTTGCTATTGCTAATTATTTTAAATACATCCAAACGTAAAAATACAGTTCATAATTCAATTCAAGACGCAGAAGGGTAGTATTCCAACAAAGTCGAGTTAATAATGCATCTAGTGTGTATTTCTTAAATGCATTTCTGCTCCCAGTCGTTCAAGTACAACTCTGGGCACATTTTGACCCTTTGTTCTTAACACACCAACAGGAAACAGCCACCTCTCCCCCCCCACCCCCCAACCTGCACAAGTGGAGTCTGGGGCCACAGCAGTGTCTGTAACTGATGCTCTAATGATGCTTGACTTTATAGCTGGAATCTTCTCAAAACAGCATTTGCAGATTTAGCTCATTGCCATCGGAACCGATGGTGCTTTCTGTATATAACCTTATAGAATTTACATTTGGGGTTAGAGCGTAGGTCCTGACTCTGGTTTACCGTATATCAAGGAGCCAAACTTAAATCTCTTCAACATTGTCATAATGGACTCTCCTTTCTAACAGTCTGCATGATTTCTGCTTCGCAGTCTGTGCTGTACTGCTTGTTTGTGATCCCATTCAGGCACCAGAGTTGGAAGGAGACTTCCAGTGAGATGCCAAAATATCAGGAGTCTGCCTTTTGCCCACTGGAGTATCTTGGTTATTGAGATATGTTCTGTATACTTCTAATTTTGTTTTCTGTGTTCTGCATTGTCACTTAAAAGATCAATTTCTGAGCCTTTCTTAGAATAATTTGTTTCTTGATGTATGTTTCAAAACAAATCCAAAGCCAACAAAGCCACAGATTTCCTTCAGCCACCTCTAAATTTATTGTACTTTGGGGGGGGGGGGGGAAGTTCACCAACCAACTGAGTATGGATAAGGATAACAAGCTTGATTTATGATGGAGTAATATTAAGTTCTGTCAAAGCTGAAGTGATAGTAGATCTTATTTTTGTATTGTTAGATGAAATTATCATTATTAATTATAGAATTATTATGATTTAGAGTCTGTATTAACCACTAATACTACAGGAGATGCAGTCTTTTAAAACAAAACAAAAGCCTTTATAGATTCTGTTGATTGGCTGAAATACACCTTTTATATTAATAGTCTTTTCCCTAAGCTAATGAGCCAGAATATTAAGATTTAAGACATTAGCACTATTAATGTGATAGCTAATGATGATGAAATTCAGCCTTTAGATATTTTCACGGATCTCTTGGTAACTTATGAATGGGCAGAATTTGACCCTATATGCTTTTCTCAAACACCAAAAGGCCACAATAAAAGAATAAGATACATTTAATCCTGAGACAATTAAGTCACAAGGTAGCCACGTCTTCAAAAAGCAATGTATTTACTTATGTTTTGCACGCATATAGAATGAAGCAATTGTGTGCATCCATGTTCTTTTCCTTTGACGTTTTAAAATAACTGGTAAGTTATTTTATGCCACGCACAACATTGCAAGAAGCACGCTGGAAAGCATCTATGATCTGTAAGTAGCTCTTGTTGCTACATTTAAACAGCACAGCTATGAGAGGAATTCCAGTGCAGACACCTCTTGTTAACGGCCCTTCCATAGGTGCTTAAGTTCAAATTAACTGTTCTGAAACCCAAATTAGAGTCAGATCTGATATGAGCCAATTTACTCTGCACAACAATCATGGGCAATGAAAAGTGTTCTGCTAGATTGCTGTTTAAATCGGATCACTATAGCTCCCTTGGTGGGAAAGTAGTGCAGAATAACAGTGGCCAGCGGCTAAATGTAATTTAATTATTGGGTTTACATATTGGTTAGTTCTTGCATTGTTTAAAAAGAAACATTTTCCAGCCAGGTGTACAATGTCTGGCCAGTGTCAGAAATCATTATAAAAAGCTAGAGGAATAATAGACTGGTGATCTAACACATTTAAATGAAGCAAGGTCTGATTGTTGAATGTTGAAGGGTGGTGAGTTCGTTTCCATCGCGGGCTGACATTTTGTCCCTATTGTATATTGCCTTGTTACTGGTGTAAAGCGTACAGAAGGAGGCTGATGAAAAGCCTGAAGACTCTTGAGTTTGAAAAGAAAACTTCCTTTGGGTTGGAATATCTCTTGTTTCACACACAAGTTTTTCTGGTTGAAGTCACGTGGTAGATTTGAGACCTTCCATTTAGAAACCAGAGGGGAAGAGAACTAACGAGGTGTCAGTCCATCTTTATCTTTCATCTGTTCCCTAGACTTTCTCATAACTGAAAGATACTCCAGGATGCTGAACACGAGGTGGTGTAGGGCATCGTTGTTCTAATACTGCACTTTTTTTCTCCAAGTTTCTTCTTTTGTATTATAACAGCAAAATCCCATATCACAGTGTTGTTTGATATGAAATTGCTTGATAGGGTGTGATGACACATTCACATTATGTTAGTAGCATAATTTAACTGCACCATTTTTTTAAACCATTTGCAAAAGTGCCTGAAATGTGTGCATTATAAAATAGGGTCATTACAGCTATGGTTGAATTGGCATTTCAGTAATAAACCCTTTGTAGAGGGCTAGATGTTAGTGCAAATCTTTTATCATTATAAATATGAATCAGTCAGCAGCAATACGGAGTGACTTCATTAAATGGACGCTGGAAAAACTGATTTGCTGAATGCTGATGCTGCGGCTCTCAAACCCCTGACATCATGCCACCAAAATGTTTGCTGGGGTGGTACAAGTTGAGTAGTTTGTTGGTCGTTCAAGGGAGGACTGCTACTCGCGGATCAGCCAGCGCTGTGGATCAGGAGTGGCTGGAACCTACTGTGTTTAGAGGGAAGGGGGGGTGAAAGGGATTGTCATCTTCTGAAGGTAGCCTCAATCTGTGCCTGTGTTTCATACGAGCACCAAAGCCTACCTTTTTCCGTGCCTCGGTGGTGCTGGGGATCCAGCCCTCTCTCCACTCGAGTGAAGCCTACTGCAGTAGATGAGTGTCTCCCAGTAAAACCGATACGACCTTTCCTGCTCTGTCTCAGAAGAACGTTTTTCATACTGTGTTGAGAATAGAAGTGTCTCTGTATTGCATGTAGAGAACTGAATGAAAAGATCTGTGTGCCAGAGCCGTTTGCCTCATTCTTTTCCTGCCCTTTCTTTACAAGGGAGTTACTTCAGATGTGCTTCTCTGAGGGACAAAAGACATCTCCATGGGAAAGTGAGAGCGTCTTCTCTTGCAGAGAGAAGTCTAAATGCTGATCTCGGATTTGGATTTGAAATAGGTTAGTGTACACCTGAAGAATACTTCCAGGTGTCACTCTTGGAGAGCAGAATCTCATGTGCGGTCCCATATATGTTTCCGTCCTGTTCTTCCTGAGGCAAGGGTTGGAAAGAGCAGTTGCCTCAGCATCAATACTAAAGCTTGGGGTCCTTACTTAAGGAATTTAATTGGCCGCGTTAACGTAGGTTTTATTGGGATTTAGACTTTTGGAAGACCATCTTTGGGGTACCTGTTGCAAGCAGAGGAGGGATGCCCATATGGCTGGAAATCCGAAGACAAACTTAGCAAAAGTGTGACTGTGCAGGTGGAATGGACAAAGGGGGGTGACTGTGGATCCTGCTTACAGAGGGTAATGAGTAATAAAGATCAGTAAACATTGGTATGAATGTTCCCTCTGGTAAGTAGTAGTATCACAAATGCAGTCCTGTCAGTAATTACACAGTTGGTGTTGTCACTGAGGATATGGGGCTCCCTTTCTGCCAAGTTTCACTAATTCTGTGTTATAGTCTGTCCATGACACCAGCTATTAAACACACAAAGGCATGTTTCTGGTGTTGAACTTTTGATGTCTACTTATTTGTCATTCAGTAGTGCCTTCTGTAATCCGAGCCATATTCTTCTGGCTTCTGCAGTATGATCTCATAGCACTGGATATGGTAAGACTCGTGACAAACTGGATAATTTCTTCAGCGAGGCCTTGTCTGTTCATAGGTTTAGTGATTTTCTGCATGTTTGTCAAACCATGGTCTTATCTCCAGTTGGAAAACCACCAATAAGCATGACATTTTACTGTGAGATAAATTTAGTATCACTTGATATGTCGGGACTAAAGAGGACATTTGTGAATGAACCACAAATAAGCAAGATCCGTTCCCTACTGTACGTCTATTACAAAATGAAATGGTAGGATTTGGTCTGTGCACTCTGTGATTTACAGACATTTTAACTTTACAGTAACTAGCTTCTGTTATTAGAAAGGCTCTTGTACTGGAAGCACATACCCAAAGTGGGTACCAGGTGAAAATGCAAATGGCATTTCTCAATTTCACTTCGTTTTGTTTAAATTTAGACTAGCGTTGGATGGCATTTTTTAATGTTTTTTCACTCAATAGGCACGTAAGTCATATCTGCCTGCATGGTCTATTTACTTTTTAGGTCAGATTTGACACATATATGTGTTATTTCAGGAGTGTAATCACTCAACTTGTTGCCGGTTTCAGGGAATTCTTTTATATTCCCATCCTTCTGAATTGAATTAAATGGCCAAGTGATTAATTTGTTGTGGAAAATAAATATAGTGATGGATATTATGCCTCTAATTAAACAGTGTGAACGAGAGAGATGGTTCTTTGTTATATTTCTGTCTGGAAGGCCAAATGTTCCAAGCGCTTGAGCCAGCCCTTGCGTCTTAAATTTTAAGAAGCTGAAATTAGGAAGGTCCTTCTAATGCTAGCGGAGAGACCCCTGACCTCGGAGGGATTTGCAGTTTGTGAGCCAATATTACTGAAACCTGTAGTTTAACTGAAGTCATTTCCCATGTTAAAAAGGAACAGGTCATTTCCAAAACAGTAATACCGTAGTATGTATATGCAAAATCTATAGGTGTTCGTGATGAATAACAATGCGCTCTGACAGCAAAGAATCAACACAGAAAAATTAGGTCACAGCAGCTTGCTTGCTCTTTACACTGTCACGGTTGATTGGTTATTCTCATCACCCTTTGTTTAAAATCATTTCAGAATTAATTGGCGTTCATTAACGCAAGTCTTTGTAGCAGAATTGCAGAAACAGTCATTAATGTAGCTAATAAACATAAAAAAGAAAAAAGGATCCTATTACCAGGTCCCTACAGGCTGTTAACTAACATTTTGAATAAGAATACATAAACATAAATTAAACATTTTTACAAACTGCTAAGGATGTGGGAATTTAGCATGGTGGTCTGGAGCAGTGCTTTGAACCAATTTGTTATATTATGTCGATTTTTTAAGGTTTCTGCTAGAAAGATAGTGGCCCTGATTAGCTTAGATTTTCTCTGCAGTCAGAGAGGTTTCTTAAGAGATCTGTTTTCCTCTGCCAGCTACTACAGATGAGGCTCTGATCCTTCTCCCCTGGGTTCAGTGAGTATTTTTCTTCAAGGGTTTGGAGGGTCACGTTCACTTCGTGATGTTTTGAGAAGAAGTGGAGCAAACATAGAAGCCAGAAGTTTTGGTTGAGGGCCCAAGAGCAGATGCTGACTGGTGCGAGCATCACCTGCATCGTTTGTGTGGGTGAAGGTTGGTCGCTGACTTTATCTGGGGCTCTGCCATCCTGATTTTTATGTTAGCTTGAGAGTTAGAGCAACTGAGTAAAATGCGCTTTCAAATTTGTCTGCGTGTTAATTCCAGGATTTCCCACTTTTTGGGCTGTTGCCCTGATTTGATGGAATATGCCATTTAGAAGGCACTGCTGTATCCTTTAAATAACCTCCCACTCATTTCTCCTACCGGACCTCCCAAGGCGAAGGGTCGTTCGTGGTCATGTACAGCACGCACAGGAAAAGTCACTTCTGCCATGTGCCTTGGCCTGGGTGGGAGGAGCTGGGGGCTAGGATGGTGTGTGTGCAGCCGTGGGTCCGACCCTTTGCAGGTCTGCGGGGATGCAGCAGGTCCCAGGGCACTGGCACCCGGTCCAGAGTTGAGCTGTTGGAGGAAAACAGGCTCGTTCCTGTACTCACAGGTACTTGTTAATTACCCAAAATAGAGCAACATGATGCTTGTGCTGCCTACTTCTATACACGGAAGGAGCTGGGAGAGGCAGCCGGGCTGGCCACCTTCACCCGGCCATTCTGCACCTGCACTGGGCTGGCACAGCTGCCTCCCGGGCACCATTCTGCCCCCTGAGAGTTCACAGGACACCCGAGTCCCCGGTTTGCAGGCCCGAGGAGGTACCTAAGCAGCCAAGCGAGCGTGGCCTGGGAACGAGGGAATGGCAATGCCAATCCTTTATCCTGAAATGTTGGAGACGTTGAAGTGGAGCCCTAGCGAGGGGCAATTGGAAAACGTGTCCCCTACTATTTAATTTGCTGGTGTCTTTGCTACAGCTTACTGACCATAAAGAGGGTAATTTGCAGATGAACCACCTAACGTAGTTAGCTGGTATATTTTGAGGGCACTAATGTCTGAACAGCATTGACTCAGGCACTTTTAACTTTGGGTAAATGCGGAGTCCCCATGCAAATGCAGTCTTGGCATACGCAGTAACTTACAAAAACATTTCAAATACAAAATCAACTAGACAAATATATTGCTTTGTATGTCTGACTCTTGATACGCTGTGTCTGTATACATTCTGACATATGCAGACAAACATGAAGGCTTGCCAGTGATCCGTATACCTTACTTTTTATAGCATGCGGTTTCAAAGAGTTCAAGCTTTAAGTAGGGTATGATTGGTAAAGGGACAAAGAAATATATTTACCCCTACAATTAAAATATAATAACAGAAAGACTAAAAATTGGTTTAGTCTGACTTTTGTTTATTGACTAGAACATACAAATGGCTTTAGGCACTACTAAACAATAAAAAAAAACCAAAACTGTGGCTCACTATTGGGTCTTTTATCCATTTTAATTTATTTTGATGCTGCATGCAGGCTCTGAATATCTTTTGTGGGTTGTAATAAAATAGCCGCAGTGCAATTTTGCATGTATGTCAAGCGGTGCGTGACCTGATATGCAAATTTAATACCAAGGTGCCAAAACTGAATTCATAATGTTTCACATCTACAGAGCTGTTTAAGGCAGTTTAGAAATCAATGAATATGTAATATGAAGGTGATAAGACCTAAATAAAACCCCTATTTATCTACTATGAAAAGTATTTATACACAGAATATTTAGCACAAGCAGAAAATGGACAGAGTTTCCAATTATATGGTTTGCATAAACAAATGTTGAACCGTGTGCCTAGAATAGATAATAATGTAGCTAGTTCCTTTGCATTATACTTCAGAAATGTTTACAGATGTCTCTCTTTTAGTGTATATATAAAATGAAACACTAAACTGAAGCAGCTTTTGAAGAAAACCTCTTTGAGGTCTCTTATTTATTTTTAATTTACAGTATATGGGGTGCTTCATTATAGCTTTCTGTTACCGGTTTTCAGGTTATTAAAGATCAATGAAATAAGATACACTTTTGTGAAGTCTTGTAGTTTATGGTGAAATAAGGGACATAAATTTAACCGGCAATAAATACGAATCAAATGTTTTCCATCTGCTTACCTTTAAAAGCGGGGAAGATCTAATTTTGGAAGCATTTTGACTTTTGAGATCTTTTCCTGAATTGATGAAGTGATTATTTCTATTGTTTTGTCCAAAAAGTTAATCTAATAAAATTTCAGAGGTTTACCAAATGATGCTTGCGAATTAGATTGGCCTTTCACTCAGCGTACTTACGTGTGGAGATTGACTGGGAATCCAAACCTTGATTGATAGCAATCGGTCCCAGCTATACCACTGAAAATATATACTGTTTCTCCACGGAGGAAGGGGAGAGGATGTGTGTTTGATTGGCTGGCTGCGTTGTTTTATAGCACCCTGCCAGTCGGTGCAGAGAGACATTTATATCTCTTGGCTTGAAATAAGTTGCTACAGTAATGACTACCAATGTGTTGAGCAATCAAGAAAAATGGAGGGGTGCAGCAGGTTTTGAAAAATGCCCATGATGCCATATGCGTGCTGCTGATCTTTGGAAGAGCTTTTTCATCTACCTTGCTAGAAGCCAAGGTCCATCATAGGAAAAGCCAGAGCAATAGACTGACAGATGAAATAATTTGAAATGGATACTAATTAATCTTTGTTCTTGTGTAAGAAACTAGAGAAAACTCAAACCCCGGATGGATACATTTATTTATGTTTTTTCTCACCTGACCTTAGACCAGATCGGGTGTAGTTTTCCTGGTCAACAGCCTGTTGACTTCATGTCTTGAACCTCAACAAGGGTGTAAAGTTCACAATAAATTTGAATACCTTCTTTGTCTGATCAGATAGAGATGGGCAGGACCGGGAGGTAGATAATAATGAAGAAGATCTTAGTTTTTGTCCTTTGTGCGGCTACTACCCCGTGAAATTGCTGCCTCCCTCTGAGAAATGAATGATGGGGTCATTTTTTGGTTCTGCATGAGGGATTGTCTGTGTTTCCTCAGCAAGCGCTGCAACCATTCATTTTTATAAAGTTTTCTTTGCCTTGTGCCACTATTTATTAGTAAGAGATTGTATAAAAAAAAAAATAGTAGCCAGCATACTGTGAGTGTTGTACTTTTCTGGGCTTCAGTTTGGTACAAAAGCCTCAGGTGACTTCTCTGTACCAAAATGTGCTGCATCTGCTTTCCATGGCTGAGGGGGCTTGTGCCATATTCCTTGCAGGAGAGGACATCTGAGCTTCCCTTGCTCACAGGTGCTCCAGAAGAGGTTTGTTCTAAAGGGATCCATATAGATCCTTCCATATGGAAATGGGAAGATCCCTGAAGTTCCCCTCACGAGATTTTCTTTGCATCATCTTTGTGGTGCTGAGCTCTCGTAGGAGACCACGTCCTTTCCTGTCCTAAAAGAAAGCTGCAGGGACGGACAGCATTCAGGTAACCATGGAACTGTACTGTGGAGAGATGTTCCATCCTCCCCTGCTGGGACACAGTGTGCTTGTAGGAACTGGGCTGTTGTGTTCCCCTTTGCTTGTTCAGACGTAGCTACTGAAGAGATGGAAAGGCCAAAACTTAGGAATTGATGAATAAATGAACTGGAATATATGTGGTTTAGTAAATAAATGAGATGGAATTTTTAATTTTTTTTTTTTTCCAAATTGAAATGAAACAGCATTCTCAGGAATATTTCTCCATTCTGAAATCTTTTTTCTGAAACATAATATTGTATTATTTATTACTCTATCTTTAAAATTAATGGCCATTGCTAGGATTTCTCCAGAATTTTTATTTTTAATCTTGGCTGTGTTTTTCCTTTTCTGACTTAGAGACGATTATTTTTTTTTGGTTTTGAAGAGGAAAGTTTTCCATGGAATGCAGATTCTGGTTCCTTTTATCCAGAGCACAGGATAATGTTGTAGTAAGCAGTTTGGGTTGTTCTTCTCCAGGATCATTGTTTCCCTCTCCAGACTCTTTCACAGAGCAACAGAGGAGAATGGTGGGAATCATTCATGGTGCAGAAGAAACTGGCTGGGGCAGAAGACCACCACTTTCCTTTGTTCAAATTCTGGGTTCCCTCCAGAGGCTTTGGGCTGTAATAAAGACTTTTTACCTGTTTGTTCCTGGGTTCAGCTCCGAGGTGAGGTGAAAACTCCATCCTCACACCAAAACACTCTTTTGTGATCACATGGATCTACCATGCAATAGCCAACTGGTCGGTGCCTTTAAAAACAGGTAGTCTTTGTCTGTCAGTGAGAACTGGAACGTTATTCTCTGACACTGGTTTCCCATGGGATTTCTTGTGCAGAAAGGTGTAATGCACCTTTATAGCTTATGTTGGCATAAAGACTCGAGCTGCCGGGTCAGGGAGGCCTATCTGCAGAAAACAGATTTCTGTGAAGTTCATTTTCCCATCCTGGATTGTTGTCTGCTTCATTATTCAGTGGTTATCTAAACTAATAATTAGGGAAACGGATCCAATTGGGAAAATATTCCTAAAATTGGGACTAATTTTGTGTTACAGATCTGTTCTGTTGACAGTTTTGCTGCTTTGGAGGATATCCATCCAGGAGAACTGTATTAATAAAGAAAGCATTCAGTACTTAAAACCTAATTTTCTTGGCAGCTTACACGTCTTTATTTGTGATTTTTCTGTTCATGTCTTTTAATCAGTGTCATGCTGTGAAATCTGCCATTTTTGCCATGACCAACCCATGAAATTTGTCATTGCTGTTTCGGTGATTTGCATGGGGCTTGCATTATGATTAGCAAGCTAAGTTCACAAGTGTGTGTTTTATTTGCCTGGATCTCTGCTCTCCAAAAAAATGCATGACTTGGTAAGTCTGGCCCCCAAGCTAGGCTGTAACCCGAGGCTTAATAGTTCAAATATTAAGGGATAGTTATTTCAAGTGATAGTTATGATCCTTTCTGAACGTGGTTCTTAGGTCAGGCAACATGGTGCTGTCAGCGGAGTTTACCCCTAATGCTTGGGTTTGGCACCTTTGTTTTGCAGCTTGCTCATATTTACTCACTTTGGGATACAGGGAAGCAATACAAGCTTCAGATGCTTTAAGAGTGTCATGCAGCAAAGCAGATTACTGGAACAGGCTCAGCTAAGGGTTGAATCCCCAGTTTGGATTGCAAAAACCGCAGGAAAAAGCGAGACTTTTACTATTTGATATATAGTAATTGCATAGTGAATTATAGTGATATATACTGAATTAAATTTTTAACATTCTGCACTGTCTTATGAATCTTTTGTCCTAGGAAAAAGAGAGTATCTTTAGTTTAACAATGAGGTGATATTTTGACATTTATTATTTAAAAAAAAAAAAAAAGGAAAAAGGTTTGGCTTTATTTTAAGTGTGTGATCAGAATGAATTCATTTGCTCTTACTGGAAGAATACTTATCATAATGGATTCATGTGGTATCCATGTGCTTGTCACGTGTTCTTTTTATACACATCCCTCTAATTCCATTTCAATACCACTTTAATTTAGCATCAGTTAATGGACTCCACATAAAGGTTGCTCATTTTTTTATCTGTATTCTTCAACTAAATTTCTGATATTTAAAACTGCTAAGCTGGAGCGGAGAGCACTAAATAGCAGTAATTTGAAAAATTAACAAGAATTGTCTTCCTTTTTGTCTGTTGTTGTCCTATTTTACAAATTAATAAGCGAAACAATAAGAGGCTAGAGATTAGTAATGAAAAATGAAATGCATTGCTGGAAGAGAATGTGCAGCTTACATACATATACTGGTCATCAGCAACTTTTGGGCCGGATAGGAAGACATGCAGATCACACTGGTGGGCATCGTAGAGTAAGAGTGAATAGAGTCACTAGTTCAGTAGAGAAAGGGTGCTTATATTGGGAGCTTATCTCTGCAGTGCTTTCTGTATCTGACATAAGTAACCACTTTAGGAGCCTAGTTGCCCAAATTACAGGATCTCATTTCTGGAGATACCTGGTTACCTCAGACACTCACCCAAAGCAAGGTGGGTGGTGGGATTATCTCTTAACGTATAAAATCCACATAGGTCCATGGGAGTTCTGCAGTTGTAGTTGTAATCAAGGTTTCACTCGGAGACCGAAGACTTGAAATTGTTAAGTTTTTCCACTGACTTCTCTAGGGTTTGGCTCGGATTGGATGGGCCCACGTTGTGGTGTGAGACAGCCCTACACAAGCCAAGGTAGAAAAGATCCATTATGATAGCCAGTCAGGAAAAGAAACTACTTCAATGACTAAATTGGCTCCAGTTGTTTATTATCTAATATTTATCATCCCATAAAAAGGCTTTATCCAATAAGACTGGAGCTGAATTTTCATAGGGCGTTTGGAACAAAAGTGGCTTCATGTCAAATTTATGCTGGAAAGGTCAACATTAGTTTACATCAAAGGTTTGGGTTGTTGAGAAACAATAACATAAGGTCATCATTTCAGCTTGTTTGAAGAGCTGCAATGAGCTGTTTGCCAGAGATTCGATCTCTGGTAAACAGGCCCCTTTAGGCTCGCTTGGGAAAGCTTGGAAATGCACTGATGCTCTTTGTCCATTAGGTTCAGAATGAAAAGCAATCCTGAAAGCTGGCAGTGCCTATATACAGAATTTGGTTTCCCCTCCTTTCTTTTCCCCTCATTTTTCCTTCTTCTTTTCTTTTGAGTGAATTCACTTAGAGGAAAACCAAAAAATGATGGAAGGTGGGTAGGAGGGCCATAGGTAAGAGGAAAGGGTCATGCTGTTTAGACTCCAGCTTAATCTAGTTTTAAAAGAAAGTGCATGGTGCAACTGCAAGTTGCAATAAAAGTTGTTGGTCCGAAGGGGCCTTTTCAAAATACATTATGAACTATAGGTTGGAGCCCTGTTACATCAGGTCTAACCTGATGGGTCAGAGTTGAAAGTGTCCCTCTGTAAGGGCAGAAGAAGCCCTTGCTTAGCTGAGGGAGGGCTCTCTGAAGTGCCAGGCCAGCACCTCTTCCCAAAGGTGGAAGGAGCCAGCTTGGTCTTCTCTGAAGGCTGCCCGTGGCTGGCTGTTGCACCCTGGCATGTGGTAGCCCTTTTTTTTAGAAGGTGGAGTGCATGTGCCTTGCTGCAGGTTTGCTTTTGTGCTGTCGTTGCTCCTGGACTGGTGGAATGGGTGGCCTGAGGGCTCAGGCCAGAGCAAAGGAAGGCACTTTGCATGGTCAAGATCTCTGTCCATCCTCTGAAGAGTAACATTTCCCTCCTCTCCGATTGCATCTCAAAACACACTTTTCATTTGCTTGGAGATCATCAAAATGTTAAAAGGACCTTGTCTAACTCCAATACTGCAGCTGTTTGTCAGGCTTGAGGAATCCCTGTGCCCGTGCACATTTGGCTGTTGCAGTGATGTAATTTCCATGCTTTCACACACATGGAAACTATAATATCTTATTACAGATGGAGGAGTCCAGTGATTAACGTACTAAAGAAGGCTGTCTAATTCCATGTGGTTTAAGAACCACCTTTAAAAAAAACCCAGCAAGCAAGAACAATAGAGTTGTGCTGCTGTCTTTAACTCTGAGTGAACTTTGTGAGCCTCATTTATTGGGGTGGAATATTTGGCCTCTGGGGCTTGTCGAAGCCCTAGAGTCCCTTAGGATCAAGTGACAGACCTTATACTGGGAGTATCCAGTAATTACCCAAATCCTTTGAGTACTGTTACTCACAGTTCTGATTTTTACTCTAACGTTGCTAGTGGTACTAATTTTTAAGTTTCTTCACAGGCTTCTATTCATTTCCCCTCAGTGATGTGCTAATTAGAGCAGCCAAATGCTACAAATGAGTCTGTGTTTGCGATTTTTCAAGGACTGGAGTCTAATCATTTTCTCCAACACTATAAAGATGTCATGAGGTAATGTGTAAAGTTATGCCATGGGAAACCAAACAGAGAGAGAGGGAGATAAAGCGTTCAAGGGTGTCTGATTTAACTCCTCTGAACACAGTAATGCTCAGGCACTCTGGGTTGGAATAGCTGGTGTGCACAGGGTGCTCTGCAGCCTTGCACTTTCAGTTGCATCAGTGGTTTTTTTTTCCCCTCCTAAGAAAAAGGCATACTTTAAAACTCATAAACATTTATTTAATCATTTGAGTCTGGAAAGGGGCACCTCCAGAAAGGCTCCACACAAATTTTTGTTCTTCAGAATAGGCAATAAAAGTCTGCTGTTAGGCTGCCAAAACCAAGATCCACCCAACTAGGCAAAAATCTGTGAACAGGGAAATGCCCAAAGAAAATACATGGATTCGATCTCTCTTCTCCTAAAGCAAAAGTAATCTGTTTTCTTTTACAAACAAGCACTCCCAAGAAAAGACACTTCTCTTGCAAGCCTGGCACTGCTGTTCAGAAGCAGCTGAGCACAGTGTGGCCGCTCTGTGACATGTGGCAACCCCATCAGACATGGGAAAGCATAGGATGAGGAAATTCTGCTATCTGAAGTTAGTTTTAGACCTTTGCAGTGTTCTTCATCCCACCAGACTTTACCGATTTAGAATAGAAGGCCTTTTGTCCAAGATTAGCTTGTCTTCTGTAATCCAGTGAGAAGAGTAGGTGAGAGACCTCACCTGCCTTGTCAGTCTAGCTTGAAGCTGTGTTTCAATGTATGTTGACCTAGTTGCTATACGTTCCAATAAGGGTTTAAAGTTTCGTGTGTATTTACTCATGGGAAGTGGCATCTTCGTTCAGCACGTTCAGTGACCTGTGAGGTGGTGGGATCTGGCCCTCAAAAGGCTAGCACTGGCACTTTGGCCGTGGGATTTATCTGTAGTTAACCTAGTGAGACAGACAAGTTTTGTATACCTATTAAGTTTTGCATTTTTTAGCAGAGAAATGATCCAGTGCCTCAGCCCGGCATGTACACTTCACATGATGCATGTGGAGGCTTGTCTTGAGTTCATTTACCTCATGCTAGTGTATCGGACCTAATGCACAGCAGAGACAGAAAGAAAACCAGTTGCTCATTCACTCAAGGACTGAATAAAACAATTCTGAACAAATTGTCCTGTTTTTCTCGAATGGAGTGGCAAACATTGCTCTCTTCAGTACTCGAGCATTGAAAACTCTCCTCTCCGCTGCCCTTTTTTTTGTGTGTTCCTTGATGCTTTATGAAAGGGTTCAAAATCTGTTCTGTAACACTATTTGACTAGATCTATGATGATGTATGCCAGAACGTGTCAAAATAATTGTGTGGTGACTATTCTGGGTTAAGGAGAATCATATTTAATGTTACTAATTTTCACATTATTTCACCCATAAAAATCTTTCTAGCAGCAAAAGTTTTATTGCACTGTATTTTAGAGTCTCTAATTTATTCATGGGATAAATGTTTCATGTAATGAATTTTCTAGTAAATGTATTCTGAATTTCATGCTGAAGCAGGACCACTGTAAAACTGCACACACTTGAGCTAAAAGAGATGGATTTCCCGCATTGGAAAGTTTGGAGGGCAAATCCTGTAGCTCTCTGCCCTTATAACCCTAGTTTCTTCTTTGATTAAGGTTTTGTAGAGCTTCAACAGCTTTATTGTAAAAAATGCTACTGCCGCATAATATGCAAGTTAGATTTTGAGTTGGTTTGTATGTGCGGTCCTTTGCACTAACAGAGTATTTATTAAGCCTGATGTTTTTCGCGATCGCGAGGCTTAACCGGAATTTTAGTTTTTATATTGAATTGCCTTTGCTCCCGTTTCACATCTTGGCACGTGCAGGTGGGGAGCAGGAGGTCTTGCAAGCTAGTTTTGCTAGAATAAAGCATTGTTACAGACGTACGTAGTATTTGAAGAAGAGGCAGAGAAGAGCTCTGTAGAGACTGAGTCTACTGCCTGTTGCTTCATGTCCTGTTTTCCTTATCCTAAAAATGGCACCTGTAGGAAGTAACATGTACAGAGCAGTGCAGAGATCTTAAGGGCATAATCACAAACAATATATTAGCGACCTTAGGTTTCTCCTTGAGTCAACGTAAAGTCATTTGGCTGTAAACTACCTCATGCTGCATACATCAGGTACCAAATGCAGTGTTTCTGTCAGTCGAAAAACCTCCCTCTCCTACAGCAGGGAAGGAAGCGACAGGTCTTCCTTAAATGCATCACCTTTTGGCACCAGATAAAATTCCTTGCTTTGGAGATTCAGCCTCTCAGGTGTTACTAAAAAGGCAGCTCTCACCATACTGTGCTGCACTGGTGACAAATTTGTGGATAAAACTCGTTTTGAATATTAGAATTATGAGACAGGGGCTCTTAACCCTCAAGCTGAGTAAGTTTCGGGGACAAATGCCCTGGCAATCAAATTGGTTGTTGACAACTTGGAGCAAAGCAGATCTACCCTACTGCCATGTCATATAAAATATACACAGTGATCAACCATGACATAGTCATTAACTATAGTTGCCTCTCTATACAGAAGTAGCACCTGTCTATTTCTGGCTCTAGGTATGAGGAAATACTGAAGTGGCACTATTTTTTAAATGCTGTCTATGCAAAAGGGATCAAAATAATTAAAAATGAGGGATGAGATCCTAAAGTGGAGTTAGTGGATGTCAGTGATACTGGATCAGTTCGGCAAAAAGTCTGCAGTCCGCTGTTCCTAATTAGTTACGCTGCTGCACCATAATCTTCAATATGGTCAAGGCAAACAGTTAGCAGTAATCATAAAAAAAAGGAGCATTACCAGTCTCTGTGGTGAATGGAATGGACATCTGTAATCTGAATGGGTAGAGTCTGCCAAAGTCATTTCTTTCAGGCTGCTTCTTAAAGAAATGAGGTAACCATAGCCCCTTCCGGAGCTCTGTTTTAATATTCTTTTTAGGGTATGGAAATCTTAGGATGGGAATCTCTGAGTGACCAGATGCATAGGAGCAGGTATTAAACTGCTACAATCTAATTGATATATGCTGCCATCAGTTCTGACCCAGGTAATAGCACAGCTAAAACAATTTCAAGCGGGTTGAAACATCCCTGGAGTACTTACTGCAGTGATATAAAAATCTTGAAGCAATGTGTCTTAAGTCCTGTAAATCATTTTAGACTTAATGAAACCTTCTGCAGGAGTATTCCCTATCTATGATGCATTTAGCTGCAGTCTGTTGACATTTTGTGTCTGGTTTTAAGAATTATGTAAACTTTAGATGATGTGCTATAGCTGATAGGATGGGAGAATAAGGATTGCCTTTTAATGGTTCGTTGTTGTGGAGATCCTAATAATTGCAAAGGAAATTCCTAAGATCCGATGTATTTCATCCTAATGTTTTGATTTCTTTTGCCCAGAGGAATTTTTCCTTATGAAAACTCTGAAACCAGAGATGTGTCTGTTGTGTACACAATCTCTCTTTCAGCTGCTTTGATACAATTGAGTCGGACCAACTTTGTACTCGTGGTGCTTCAGTACATAAAATTTATCTGCCTTATATTTACCAGTGAGCTATAAACGTTGTCCTTTGGAAGGGAAGTTGCTAGATAATGACAAGAGAAAGATAACAGGTGAGACTGCAAACACATAGGCATACATTCTTCCCTCCATATGCACACATAAATCCTTTTGACATTAATGAGGACAACATGCGTTGAGTGCAGAGCAGACAAGACTCCAAAGCTATGCAATGTGAAGCACTTAAAATGCTGTATCAGGCTCTCTGTTTTCAAATATTTTCTTATCATTATTACTTTGCTTAACGTATACAAAGGTCTTTATCTCTTACGAATTAGGGTTGTGCTATGGATTTTCCTCGTTTATCCTTCCATGGTGTTTTATATTGGTAGAAGCTTACTGCTGGAAGAAAAGCAAATTCTGCTGTGTTATTTCAGAGTCTACCTGGAACGGATGAATTCAGCAATTCCAGGGGACTTTGCATTGTTCAGAGTTTCAGAGCTGTGTTGCTGAGAGCTGTGCTCCTCTCTAATGCACACTTCTATCTAGTCTATCCAGGTACGCTGGGCAATTTAAAATGCTTATTTTAGGAGGGAGTAGAATAAGCCAAGGGACCCTAAAAACCCCTGAGTTTCACAGAAAACATTCGGCAATTTTGAAATTCAAATTGGTCTTCCTCTAATTAAGCCACACAGACCAATAATCATTTTGGAAATTGTGGTTTGTAATGCCAGAAGTCTTATCCTGCATTTACAACGAGCCATGTATCAAACTGGATGTTGTCACGGACAAGCACTTAAAAAAAAAAACCAAACCAAAGGTTCTTTCTCAAAAAATCATGAGACTGGCATAGTTATCATGACATTTAAAAAAGTAATAAGGTCTTACGTGATCTTTTTCGTTTGGAAACCAGAAAGCAAATATGTGTAACATTCTGAAGCTTTTCTCTGGGACTGTGTAAGCTAGAAAGCTCTTAAATAAATTGAAACCAAGTTCTTCATGTGAATAAATGATGTAGTAGCTTAGGCTTTAGGAGGAGCACCAAATGTTTTAGGACTCACTATGTAAGTCTGGTGGGCTAGCTCTGTTCCTTCAGAGCTGGCAGATTTATTCTAATGCTTGCTAGGTTAAGGTAAATAAGTTGCTTTTTTAAAAAAAGTTGTTGCTATATCCAAAATTTCAAGGTCCTTACTCCTGTAGTCGATCTGATAGCAAAGTGATACTGCTTGATTCCATAAATAAAATGTTTTGTTTAATACAGGGTCTCAGAATGCATCTTTTCTTCCATAATTACCTTATCTTAGTGAATGTAGTGTTGTTTACCGTGCAACCCAAAAGCTATTGTATGCTGGGCTGTTCTGAAAGGAACTGATATGCATATAGAGAGTGGACTTCAGAGGACAAGGTATGGAATGAAGCTGCCATTTAATGGAGCTAACATTTGGGGTGTAGAGCTTTCCAGTCCTCTCAAAATTAAGCTTCATAAAAACAGATCCCATACATAGTTGTTCAGTGTCTCACTGGATTGTGTCTTTTTAAACCCTTTAGAAATGTGAAATCAGTAGCCCACAGAACTCTGACTTTTGTCAGGAGAATTTTTTTCTCTTGACTTCTGTTCATGGGCTTTAGAAACAGGGACCTTGCCTTGTTAAATCTGGAAGGATCAGAAGAGGGAAACAGAAGGGACAGAGTCATCTGGTAATGCAAGAGGGAGCACACTGCAGATACCTACTGACCTTGTTGGTAAGACTAAGGGAATGATGCCAGCTTCCACCAGTACACGCTGCCTGGAATTCCTCCTCTGTGTAGGCTTTATTGTCATGCTGCATACTTTGTGGTCATTATTGTTGTTAAGCAAACTGGCAAATTATTACAGTTCTTGAGCTCATAACGTACCGGCTAAGTCAGAGAGAGAAAAGAGCAGTTTGGTTTTCCTGGGTCAGTAGAGAGCTGAGCTCTGCTGGTTTCTCTCTGTCTTGTGTTGCTCTATGGCCTGAGAGCCTGGCTTGGGCTCTGCGTCTTCTCTCATCCCCAGGCAGGGCAATGGCTGTCCTTCAGCCAGTGGCTTTCCTTAGGTGACATCCTGTGTGTAACGGTGCTCGGTTGGCATTGCTGGGGTCGTTAGGGTGCTAGGTCTTCTGCCGTGAGTCTGTGCCGAACTGCGACTCTAGTAACTAGACAGCCTTTATTTGGAAGCAAAAGCATAGCTTATTTTAATAGTACGTGAAAATGCTTAGAGAGGGGTTTAGAACAATCCACATGCATTTCCATCTCACCACGGGGCTTATTATCCCCTTGGAGCAATCCAGGCTGGCCTAATTCCCTTAGTCACCTTCTGTATATGTAAAAGTCAATAGAGAAATCCGATTCCCCTGAGCAGTTCCCACTCTGAAGAGAAAGCCTCCTTCTAAGCAGCAATGGTTTTGTGTTCCTGGCTGTTCAGGGTGAAACCTGTCAAGTATGCTTACTAAAGGTAAAACTGTTGGCTCTCAGCATATCAGTGCACTGTGCTGCCGTGGTGACCTTGAGCATTTTCCTTCCCTTTTTGCTTCTCCCGTGTGTTGACATCACCTTATGTAACTTGAATCGGCGTGATGATACCATGAAAATTGCAGTTGAACAATCCGGTCAACGTGCACGCTTCCCTTCGGTTTAGGTACTCAGTACCTCAGACGTTCTTGGGTGATCAGATCTTTTTTGAAATTCTGACCTGTACGAGAAATGCCGAGGCCCTGGAGCAGAAGTATTCTGTGGCGTGGTGCTCATGTAGTGAGGAGTTCCTTTTGCTGTCCAGACTGTCAGGTGACACCATAAGCACAGGTCTTTGACTAAATTCCTTAGCACTGTCCTACAGGGTACCCATTTAAGCCGCTGAGTTTTACAGCTTCTGGTTCAAGCCAAATAAAGAATCCGTTCCAAATACAGTTAGATGTGCGAGGTGTCAACAGCCATGGTAGAATATGTACCTGAAAGCACTAAGACTTTCTGGATAAATTCCACCTTTTTTTTAGGTCTTTGTCAGTCAACACTGATGATAGCTAAGGTTGCTCTCCAGGCATTCCTTGCCAAAGGCAGCTGTACCCATTAATTAATAGCAGGGATTTACAAATCCTCCAGTCACTCCCTTCTCAGCTCTGCTTCTTATCCGCAGAACATCCCTGCTGCCTCGTCTGCCCCGAGTCCTTGCCAGGCTCCCAGTGGAGCCGACCCAGTGGGCACCATTCAGCACAGGTGGAGACAACCAAATCTCACTCCCCATAGCTGGAGAAAAATGTTTTGAACACGTTGGTGCGAGGGGGAGCGCCTGTCTCCAAACAGAGTAACGCTGTGCTCTCTTCTCTCGCTTGGGACATCCTGGGGAATATAATCACCGTCTGAAAGAGTAAATCCTCCCTAAAGCCTGTGCCAAAGGAAGTCTGTCACACTCGACACTGTAAACACTAACCTCTTTATCCCAACCCTCCCGCTGTACCCCCTCCATATCTCCGTCCTCTTCTCCACTTACGATATCCATTTTTATCTTTCCTGTTACATCACTCCCACCACACTGTATTAATCATCTGGCCGCTATCACATTACACTTAATAAATGAACGAGGCCTAATACAAAAATCCCTCCAAACCAGATGACTTAATACTCTTTTATGCTTAACTCTTTATTTTATTCCACAGATGTGTTGCAAACACTCGTGAGTGTTCCATAGTGGATGAAATGCTTTTAACAAAGACAGTTTAAACTGTATGTAATTTATATAAGCTATTTGAATACCGCTGTTCTTTTTTGTTTGATTGGAGTATTGTACATCCTGTCTTCATTGTAAAAGGAGAAAATGGCTATTTTTGTGTGCAAAAAAGGACAGACCCCACTAAGTTATAAGCCTAGTTTAACATATGGCTCTTAGACTAGGGATGTTCTCGGGGCAGTCCGTGTTGGAGCTGGGACAGGCACTGATAATCATAGTCACAATATTGCCTTTTAACTGAAATACCCTGTTTTCAGGGGCAAAATTAATCCCCTTCAGGAGTGCCAGTTCAGCTCTGCTGGCAGCCACAGGCCCCTGACTGAGCCTCTGTGTTGTCAGCTTTCATGCTCCCTGATGCAGCGTCACCTTCTCAGGTGTGGTTTTTGCCTCCTGCGAAGTTGAATATGCTTTTGGTATTTCTTGGCCCTGCAGAGCTCCCGTGCCCAGATGAGGCTGCCATCCCCAAAGCTGAACCTTGGGCTTCCGTAGATGGAGCTGCTATCCCACTCCTTCTTGGACCTCAAAGTCAATCCCTTTCTGACCTGTTTTCTTTCCACGTTGTCCCAGTTGTTCGTGCACTCTCCCAGCATTTGCTGTCTCTGAGCACTCTGCTTTTTAACTTTTCTTTCCGTGAGTGCCCCCAGGTGAGCAGGACATCCTCGGGGCACGTCTGCACAGCCCAGGGCGGTGTGGTAGCCAACCGTGTGTGATGCAGTCTGATACCTCCCTACCCCAAGAGGTAATGGAGGTGCTGGGTGCACGGGATGAGCACTGTGTTTGCTTGGGCTGATGGACCCCATTGCTCCAACAAACCAGTCCAAATGGGTGACATTAGCAGGTATCACTCCCTAGCCCTTTATTGTTCTCTGTAGATACACCACAGTGATCCCACAGGTGCTTTTCACTGTGAATTCCTGCTTGTCAACCCTTGCAGTTTCATCCCAAAATGGGTGTAGAAAGAAGCCTGAGAAGGCAGAGCTTTTGGTCTGAAGTAGATACAGAGAGAAGGGCCCAGATATCTTTGAGCCCTGTGTGGATGTGTTCTGTGGGCTGTGACACATCACCTCTGCTTTGGGAAATAAGCCGCTAATGAGAAGATGCCGAGGAGAGAGAAGGAAGAGGGATTTCTGAGCAGGATTTTGATAGGTTGTAATAGGTGATTAAAAAATCCTCCAATAATCCCCTTTATTTACTCTCAGAAGAATCTTTACTTCCATTTTCACGAAAAAGAGAACGATCATTTAAGTGAGGCTCACAAATTTTCACTGTCTTAGGGTTGGCTTGGGAAGTTCTTATAGTTGGCAGTCATTTGCTAAAATAGACACGAATTTTTTAACTTTCAGATTGCAATTTGCTCACCCCAAAACATTCTGCAGAACACATTAGGTTTGTAAATTGAAATAGTAATGACCCTTGTATGACTGTGAAAGATTAAGCTCTGGGCTTTGAGCACATCAGAGGCTTAAAAACACTGGTAAGTAGGTATAGCAGTAGGTGATTAAGAGAAAGAGGTTGAACTCTGCATCTGGTGTAGCTACCATAAAGCGTTCCTGGAAAATGTAAACCAAATTACCCAAGTACTGGAAAATTGCATTTGAAAATAATAATGGTTTCATTTAGTTTTATCATGCAGACTGACAGCTGGAGGAGATTCGGTCCGTTGCCGAACCCCCAAATCAACAAGTTTTGTCTCTTGACACGCACGGGGGTGGCAGAAGCTGCTCATTTAAGATCAGTAAACAGCCACTGCTGTGAATTTCTAATCCTTTCATTAAGCCGCGCTCTCTGATTGCTGGCTACGTTCACTTTCCTCTCTTTTAATTCACTATCTCCTAAATTATAATAATTGAAAACACATTAGGACCAAGAAGGGGAATGGAAAAAGCTAAGTAGACAATCACCTTGTAAACATCTTGTGACGGTGATGGCTATTAAACAGGAACGTTCAGTACCAACTGAGGCACAGGCGAGCTTATCCAAGCAAATCAATGCAAGTTAATCTTTCAGTGTCAGCTGGCTGAGTTTTGGACTAGTGATGAATGCCTTGACTGGAAAGATGAAATGCTGGAATGCCAGGCACCGCTCTGACAGCTACAGATGGTGCCAATTACTGCCAGTAGAGCCTGTCCTGCTGTGAGCCCAAGATGTCTGATTTGTGGTCACAGAAAAATGAAAAAGAGGTTTCCCAGCTGGGCCTGTCACCTGTCCTATATTGCTCCAGAGCAGAAATGGTGTTCGTGTTCTAAAATCAAATATCTTTGTATATTTATGCTAATGATCCCACCATGCCTAATTACTAGACATATGCCTTGGAAAGATGCAGGCGGTATTAGAAAATAGCATTTTGCTTTCCCTTGATTAAAATAAACTTCAGAAAATATACGAAAGTCGGAATAAAATGCAACGTTGAAATAAAGGGGAAGGAGGCGAAAGGAGGAACAAGTAATTCAATAGCACAGGCAGACATTCTGTGCTTAATTCTTCTCCGTGCAGTTGAAAGGGATTTACAGGCTGTAAATCAGAACAGAATCTAGCCCATGGTCTCCAGTCTTACCATACTGAGCTTGAGTCTTAATATAAGGCCTTTATTTTTCCTTTGTACGTTTGAACCTTTTTGTGTTTGTTTTTCATGTGCCGTCTTATTCCACCACTGCTCAAGCTATACAAATTGTCATTTATTGCACTTTCACATTATTTCCTGCCTCTGTGATATTTAAAAGGATTAGTCTAGACATCTGTGATCTGTAATTGGCTTTTTCCATGAAAGGGGATCAGCTGTAAGAACTTAAGCAACCCAGACTTACTTTACTTGTGATACTTGAAAGCCTCCTGGACAGAGCACCTTTGCTGCAATGATTTAACACCAGGTTACTCGGTGTGCAAATGCAGCTTCGGTCAGCCCTCTGCCGTTGAATCCACTGTGATTTTATCCACCTGAAAATAGCCCGTGTGTTTTAATTAAAATGTATTTTGAAGTAACTGGTTCCAGGTTCGGCTTGCTCTAGCGTTTTGCTGTGAAAGGGGACCCGATAGAATACTCGAACTCTGAAATATGTTTCCATCCTGCTTTTATTTATATATTACATAAACAATAGCATGGTAATTATCCTTACTGGAGCATGAAATGCAAATCTGCCTCTTTTCCCTCTGTCCGTAGAACTGATTTACCACAATTTGCCTAACTGTTAAGAGCTGGTAGATGAGGGTTGGGGTGCAGATGACTTATATCCATTTTGTTAGACTCAACTTTTGCTAATGAAGCTATTTTCCCCTCAATTTCAAAGAGAAAGGTTTAAGCAAATTTTGGAATCCGTTTAACAATAGTAGTAAATTGGTAGACAAACCGTGCTATAAAAATAACTCTTATGGCAGCTGTGGAGTGGAGTGGGCCAAGGTACCTTTAGGTCCTGGCTTGAATCACAGAGTATTGGTGCTTTCAGATAAGCGCTCGGTTGCCAGTTGTGTTACCACCATATACCTTGGGAGAGCTGGCTCCCTGAGTTCCCCGTAGCTGTGAATGATAAATGATAAACTTTCACGTGATCAGTTCTTTAAGTATTTGGGAATTCAATGGTGACGATAAACTAGGAGGTGGAAAGAAACTTCTCTTGATTTTTATCGTTTCACCTTTTGCCAAGTGATGAGGAAGGTTAAGACACCGGGGAAGTCTGGGAAGACTTTCGGTGTGTCCGTAAATTGCTGTAGCTTTCACGTGGCTGTTGTCTGAGAGTGCCATTAAGTTGCAATCTTTTATTTGGTACCGGTTTTGCTTTCCCCTATCTGTCATTATTTAACAGTTAAAACCAAATATACAGGTTTTGCTGCCAAAGGTCTTGGCTTCTTGTAGAGCCTGTTGTTTTAGCACGCGCCAGTGAAGTCACTGGCTTTTAGTGGTTCACTTACTCTGTGTAGCTTGCCTATATTTAAAGACATTATCATTAATATAAATGCAAGGAGAGTTTGCTGGACTAGTAGTGGCAAGAACCATCTCAGAAGCCGTTACCTAGGAGGGTAAGATCCATAGGCTCGTTCTCAGGTACAGCTGCGGGGATTATAGATTTGATAACACAAAATAAAAACGCCTCTCAAGCTCCTTGCACAGCAGGGTGAGCCCAGGGCAGCTTTTGCCAGTCTGTTGTCAGAGGGTGCAACCTCCTCTTTGGTACCGGGTGTTCTTTCCCCTCCCCCTAATTGCAGCAGTTAAACCCAGATATGTCGGGTTCGCTGCCAAGGGTCTCCGCTTCTCGTAGAGAAACATTTCGGTTGTCTTCTGAACTACTTTTTCATTTCCTGGCTGCTACAAGAAGGAGGATAAAATGAGTGAAAGCCACAGCGGTGGGCCCCCCGAGTACAGAGTTTTTTGGGGGCAGATACACTGTTTTGTGTAACGTTAAACCTGGGGAGATACTTAACCACTTTGCCTCAGTTCAGCATGTCTAATACTTGGCACAAATCAGCGTGTTCGTGTTTCATTCAGCTTGGCTAACAGCCAGCATAGAGACTCTATTTTCATTTTTGAATTTCACTTGGCAGATCCTTAAAAGTCACTGGAGAACTTTGCCTGGGTAATAAAAAGCAACTTTTTTTTTATTGAAAACTAATTATTTTTTCAGCTCCATGTGCCAGCTGTTTAAAAATGTTGTGGTCACGTTAGCGCATACTTTAATTACAGAGTTCTAGAAAAATGCAGATCCTATTGTGAAATGTTCCTCACAGCAGTTAATAAGCCACTTATTTTCGGCCACATCCAAACTGTTAAAATACACCGATAGATTGTTTTTTTTTTTGACTATAATTAAGTATCAGTTAACGCTAAATACACAAATACCAGGATAAAGCACGTGCCTGTTTTGGGTAGAAAAATGTGAGTTTAAGGCTAGAAGCCCAAGCTTGTGAGTATGTGTAAGAATGTGGATAGTACTGAGTGGGGGTTTCAGAAATGCTCAGGACTTTCCAAGTCAGTGGGAACACCAGCCTCGAGGTTCTTTGGAAATTCCTTCTACTCCTAAGGAAGATCCTGTTAGGCATCTCCGTGCATCCTTAGGCACCTAAATGGTTTTGAAAATCAGGCCTGAAAAGACTCCTGGCATCCTGTAACGAGCTCTGCTAGCTCAGGACACAGCGCTTGGCTTGGGAGGAGCCTGGCCATGGAGTGCAGAGGCACAGGCAGCAGTGCCAGGGACCCGGGTTCTTGGCAGCTGCGTCCCTGAGTTGGATGGGCTTTAGCTCGCAGGAAGAGAATAGTGGCGAGAACAAGAGGATCAGCAGGGAGGGCAAGAGCCACATGATGCGAAGCAGGAGGTCTTTTCTCCTTTGAAGCGAGCACCGCAGGGATGGTGGGAGCTGGGTCCCCCCGTGCAGCTGCAACTTGCAGCTTTCCTGCGTTCACCCTTCCTGTGCGACCCGGCTTCCTCCGCGGAGCACGGCTCGCTTACAGCACGCTGTGTCGCAGGAGACTTCATCTTTCCTGGTGCCAGCGTTTGCAGAGCATTTGGCCTGCCAGATGCTGCTTCAAATTAAGGATGGGTCTGAGCCAAAACCTTGGGTTCAAACACCTTCAAACTTTGGGAAAGTTTGCATCCCAGTTTTATGGCTCTGCTCTATCCCTGCTTCATTTCAGTCGTACCTAGTTACAGTTTTTATATTCTCCGGCGATCAGAAGCTGCAAAGAAATGTAACAGGAACAGAGTGGGTGGATGTTCCATGGGAGAATAGTAAAACTTTGCCTGGCTGGAGGCATACTCACTTTCCTTGGTCAATTTATTGACCTTATAAAAAGGATTATTCAATGGACAGGAACAGTCCTGCATCCCTACCTTTTTTATGCTCTTATTTTTGGTCATACCTTTCATATAAAAATAAGTACCCTTTGCCCGTTATATTTGATTAATTTCTGTAAAAACCAATGCGTTGCATATATATAAGCAGGTTTTTTATATAAGTATATAAACACTAAGGGAAATGGCAGAACAGATGGCAAGTAATAAAGCCATTTAAAGGTACTGCTGGACATGTAATACCAGACACGTAGGTTTCTTCTCCATAACTTTAGTAATTACTCTTTGAGTTGGTTTAGATTGCATCTTACATAATTTTTCCTCCCCTTCTTTCGAAGGAGATTGAAGATCCATTTCACCTATATTTCTGCATGTTAAGTGTAAGCTTGTAGTGGTAGAACGTTACCAGAATAAACTGTGTTGGTACAATATTGGCTTCTATTAATTTCTGTCGAATTTGTGTCATTAGAGATGACTGTAGCTGTTACAGGTAGTCCGTCCTAGAAATAAAACAAAATAAAATGGAAATGGCAAATCGTTCTGAACACGAGAATTTCAAAACCATTGGTTTGGCCACAGAATGTGTCAGAACAACGCAGCCACAGATACCTTACAAAACTGAAAACCCCAAACTAGAGTGACTGTTTCGATACCGTGCAGTTTGACATTTTCTCCCAGGAAATGGTGAAAACCAAGGAGACGGACCAGTTTAAGGTGAAGAGGGAAGAAACAAAAAGTACATTTTAATGAGACATTTACAGATTGTTCAGCACGGAGAGAGGCACATTACGCTAGCGCTTTGTCACTGTAAATATTGCAGATGTCGTTCCTCCGAGCTTGTCCGGGAGCGTTATGAGAATAGAATGTATAAACATACGGCCAGATCTCTTTGTGTTGATATTAATGCTTTTGACTCCATCAGGCTGGAGCAGGGAATCCAGACCTGCCCCACAATCAAGTAGTCGTTAGGGCGCAAGACTGATTGCTGCGGCAATTACTTCTCTGCAGACAGCGGCGCTGGCGCGGGAGGTGTCGGCTGTCGCTGGTGGGATTTGCCCGCAACGCGGGGAACGGAAAGCAAAACCCTGGTGGAGCCGCAGCCCGCGTTCGGGGGTACCTGTGGGTCCCCCGCCTGCCTTAGCCGGCCCGGCATGCTGCGAGCGGCGGGGAAAGCCGGCAGGCACGCCGAGCCTTTCCCTTGGGAGCCCTTCCAGGGGGACAGGCTGAGCCTGACTGGCTGGCCGAGAGGCAGCTTGAGGGCAGGCAGCCAGGAACAGCCGTACATTCAACAGCCGCGCTCCTACCTGCGCAGCTCCGGCATCTCGCACGCCCCCGAGACTGGCTGCGGTTGCAGTCGCACAGCTGGCTCGGTTGGCCTTGCCCCAAAGGAAGTTTTCGGCTCTTGCTTCTCAAACGTCCCTGGCCTGTCGCTGCCGGGCTGACCGGGTGAGGTGCCGGGCTGACCGGGCGAGATGCTTGGCTGCTGATGGGTTCCACCCAGCCAGCTGCAGCCAGGGGGCTAAGTCGTGAAGTAAGAGGCTCACATGGGACCTGGGAGAAAAGAGGACAAAAGAGAGTTGGCTCAAGAAAGCCCCCATGTAAAGAGGGGAAGTGTCCTTGCTGGGGAACAGATCTTTATAGCCAAACGTGTCTCTGCATCTTGAGCATCCCCACTGATTAGCAAAACAGCTTAGTGCCTGACACCCCCCACCGCCGTGACTTTATTTCACCATCCTTCCAGGTTTTATTACCAGGTCTTTTACCAGATATTTTAGTTCAACAGCAGGAGCCTGACAGATTTTGGTGGTGTTTCTATCACTCTGAGCCATCTGTCCCCTTTGCCTATTTTTTTCATGGCTGTACTGGTTCGACTGGATTCAAGTGATGTTGAAAAACGTGCAGGTGGAGGCATAAGTAGGCAACTGGGTGTGAGGATGGAGGATTTGCTGGTTTCATCTCTGCCAGTCGCTTACCTGGCTACATTTGGCATGCCTTAGTGCTCTTTAATGTGGTCTAGGGAAGTGCATTTGCTTTGGGGGGAGCTTCTGCCCGAACTCTCTCAGGTGGTGCATGCCCATGAGGTCCCATGGCAGATGGCCAGCAGGCAGCGTCACCGCCTTCCCCCGCGGTAGGTGGCAAAGCTCCAGCTGAGCTTTACAGGGGTGAGAAGGGTCTTTAGGAGAAAAACATACTGGTTTTGTTCTTGTGTTCCTTCTTATCAGACACTTGATAGTTCCAGCGAAAGCTCTCAGAACCACAGCATTACTGGGATGTTTCAAAAGCTCTATTTCCCTCCTCAGGTCTTGCCAGGAAGCGTGGTTATTTTCCTTCATGCTATATTTAAAAAATGCAGTTGAGCAAAAAAGTTCGTATTTTCTTAAGACTCAATCATTCTTCATAAATTACTAATGTTTAATTTTTTTTTGGCTGCTAGGCTTTTTTGGATAGTTGCCATCTTCTTAATGTATCCGTGTGTATGTATGAACTCTCTACCACCAGTGAACGTAATTAACGTTTGGAAATTGTGGCTTTCAGTCTTGCAAGCATAAAGAAATGTTTTAATTTGACAGTATGGCTGAGAAAATACTAATTTGTTTTGGGACAGACCCTCACCTAGCTGCGTGGAGACAAGCACAACCAAGAAACAAAACCTTTCCAGAGTTTCCAGCAGGAGTAAATACCAGATTGGAACCTGCATTTAGAAAACATCCACATCCATTATAATTATACATTTGTAATATTAGCAATTTCCAGTGGTATAATTTGATAAAACACTCATGGTACAATTAACTATTAGGAAAGAAAACTAACATTTAGAACAGCCTTTGAGAAGCACTAGTTTCTTTCAAGACAGTTTGTTGTGCCCATGAAAAATGAATGTATATTCCATTTATAGCACAATGGACTAAAGGAGACAAACTATGCAAGTGCAAACAGAGAAAAACACAAATTCTATGAATAAGATATGATGGACTACTTTCAGGAGTCAAGGTAATTGTAAAAGATCTCTCTGGGCTAATGTGACTGCTTTATATTTTTGTCATGCCTTTGTAACGTTGGAGATCATTAGGAACTGTCTCTAGGGAAAGGGACCTGTGTCTAAAATCAGTTTGGGCCCATTATCTTCAGTAAGAGACTGTCCATACCCCAGGCATCCCGAATTCTCTTATTTACTGGGGGAGGAAGCACGTTATGTAATGGATATTAATACAGTGGGACCCCACGTTTCTCGAGCTCATTAATCTGAATGACTCGGAGAGTTGAACGTCGGTCTGTTCCTACCTCCGCTGTGCCTGCCGCTCCTGCTGCTCCATGGGGTTTTTGTGCTTCCTGCCCTCGCTGTCGTCGTCGTTCCTTCTGGTTTGTCCTGTCCCGAAACACTCACTCGCCGTGGAAAATCTTAAGCGTGCAACTTAAAGGACGAGCGTTGGCAGAAGCAGGCACCGCGGGAGCAGCTTTGGCGACGGTGTCCCCGGGATTTGCCGTTAATGAGGTTCCTCTGCCATTGTGTGCGGCACATGAGGAGAGGCTGAAGCTGATAAAGGCACGGGCCTTCCTGCCAGGACCAGCTGACAAGCTTGCTCAGGTGTTGAATTTGAGGTTACTAGCAGCCGAATGTGTTAGGTGTTCGTGGGGCCAAGTTTCTTCCTTTGCAGTAAGCGATCATTGAGCACATTATTTTTAAGCTGTTCCTCTAAACACAGTGGCAATGTTGACATAATGTAGCGCACAGATGTATGCTAAGATAATCTAAAGTAAGATACGGCTATGGAAAGCTCACAGAAATGTAAGATTAACATTTTTAAAGGGTTCTTTTGAAAATTTGCATAGTATCTGAGGCTTTTTACCTCCCTCAAAGTGCAATTTAGGTGTGCCAACAAACAAAAGCTAGAGGTTGCTGTTAAAGATTTGACTTTTCAGCTAGCTGTTAGAAATTTTTTGGTTTTGAAACAGCTGAGCATGTCTTCTGCTTTTCTTTTGAGACTTGGTAATTCAGAGAATTATCAAGTAAAATACTTATTAGCCCCCTGTTCACTAATCAAAATCTGTAAGAATTGGCAGAGTGTTACAGAATGAACATTAAAAAAAAAAAATATATAAGCTTTGAAAGACTTCTTTTTAACAATCTAAATATATTTCTTTATGTGCCTCTAAACAGTTTTTTAATAGCTGTGGAAATAGACCTTTAAATGCCGTGATGTCTTAAAAACCTCCAGCTTACGTCATCTGGCACGTTACGCGAAGGTGTAGATAACACTAAACACATGAGCTTCATAATGGCTGTACAAATACGTACAAATGATACAGCTTGAGATCACAGAGAAATTATATGTATGAGCATTAGATAGATGTTATCTCCAGTCCAAAAATTACCCTAAATCTGGTTAAATAGTTGTTCGCCAGAAGTACAATAAATAACTCCTAGGTTTATCTGTTACAGCGATCTCTTCTGAGGTCATCTGTGCAGATATCAGTGCTTTCTCTTGTAATTTGATGACTGCATCTCCAAAGGCAGAGTCCTGGGAAGTCTTCGGTGCCCTTCTGACAGGTGCTGAGGAGTTGCAGGGTTAGTGAAGCCTCAATAAATCGAAATGCTGGCGATGTTGCTAAATTCAGTCATCCCCTGCACAAAAAAAGAAATTATAAAGCTAAAAAGTATACCCCGAGATCATTTTAATGCTGGAATGTGCCTCCATGTGATCATATATCTTTCCTTAATTCCTCATCCAAATGGTGCTGGTAGTAGCAAAATGAAAATAAACAGATATAGGTGTCCATGTGCTAGGCAGACAGGCATATTCATATCCTTGTGTGATTTTTAACATTTTAATTAATCCAGTAAAAGAGATGTGCGTGCGTTTAGCTAAGTCATGGGGCACAGCCCAGCAAGTATGTGGGCTGTGACTGGTCAGCACCCAAGCTACTACATTAAATGCCACCCAGTTTGGGGATTATTGAGCTAGTCTGCTCTAGCAAATACGTTGTGAAAGAACAAGCAGCCAAAAAGGACATTTTGATTTCAGTAACAGCTTAGTGCTGGTAGCTCCTACCCCGTGCATGCCTGGTAGAAATGTGAAATCTGACTGTTAAAATTCAGTGCTCTGAGCTGATTTCTTATTTGCTTTAAGAAAGCGAGGCTTAGTAACTTCCATTTCTCTTTCTTAGCTTTCAGTTCAAGTCTAAATAAAACTCAAAACTGATCTCTTTGGACTTATTCCATGCTACTGACCTCATGTCCATCTGCTCACATACCCTCTCCCAGCGTGACCACCTCCCTGTGACAGTTTTCCTTCTTGGTTTGTTAACCGGTGCACTGACGAGAGGTCATTTTTCCTCTTGAGCTACCCTACAAGTATGGGACACGATCTACCCACGCTCTTCAACTACAGAACAAGATCTTTTCTTTAAAGGCCATCTTCATTTTCTTTTTGTTTGCAGCTTTTTCCCCTTTCCTTTCTCTGGTGTGTGAGGCTGTGCCTTCTGTATACTATATAAAATAAAGTGTGTCGCATTGTAGTGTTGTAAAGAGAGCTGCTGCTTGAATGAGGTGCTTCCCAAGGAGTAACAATATTTGTTGAGCAGATGTTATTCCATTCGGAATAATGGAAACCATTTGGTGTCCTTCAAAATCATCATGAGGGCAGTAGAAGGGAATAGAAAAGATTCAGCGGAGACGTAACAGCTGGAGAATTTCTTCCCCCCTCCCTCCGTACCATGGCTAGTAGCTATTGCAGATGTTGCAAAATGGCCGAGGTGCTGTTCAGGAGAAAAGCTCCACAGCTTTCTGCACCATGTGAAGCCATGCAACTGGCTCCTGCACCCTGCTGAGCTATTCAGTAGAAAGCTCAGCTGGGTCATGGAGTTCCTGCCAAGGGGCCAGAGGGCAATTCCTGTAGAGAGC
The DNA here is from genome assembly GCA_025331215.1 of Actenoides lindsayi. Classification (NCBI taxonomy): domain Eukaryota; kingdom Metazoa; phylum Chordata; class Aves; order Coraciiformes; family Alcedinidae; genus Actenoides; species Actenoides lindsayi. The sequence goes on from WTSP01011308.1 coordinate 128,944, forward strand.
ATCAAAATCAGGGCAGGAAACTCTATTCCCTGCACTCCTCTAAGTCTAATGCAAAATGTCCTACAATGGGCAGTTTTGTTTTTATTGGGCAAGAATTCTTCTCTGTGCCAGGAGACCATCGGTTAGGTAATGTAGCAGGTATGGTTACACTTCGTTTACCAAGCTTATTAAACACACACACACACACAAAATAAAAATTTAAAAAAAAATGTTTTGTTCCCTGCCGTAGATCAGAGGAAATGCAATTTGCATTATTTTTACTTCAAAAAGCTCTTAAAATATTAAAAACCGCTGAGCTGATTGGCAGCTTTCTGCCAGGCAGATGCTTGCGTGCTTTCCTGAACAGGTATCTGTGAAATCTGGAACGGCTGGGCTGGTTTTCCAAGACATACTCTGAGGCTCTGTGGTTGTGCCTGGCTCTGTCTGACGGAGAGGGATCAGGAAGTCCTGTAAAATAAACTGAGGCTGGTAGCTGGAGTGATTTATATCAGGAGTCCCGTAAGAATGGTTGGACCTGGTCACCCTCAGTGTTCGTATGCCAGCTAATTTGCAAAGATTAACTTGGTTGTGTGTAATAAGCAATATATTTGCTAACAACTTCATACCTGCTGCCTTCTGTCCAGGAGTTTGACATATGTATATATAAAGAAGTCATAATACGAATTTGGGAAACCAGCTGTTACATGGGGAACTTCTGGTCTCCTGAAAATAAGCTGTCTAAGAATCTCTCAGCTGTAATGACGCGCATCTATTTTATCCAAGTCTTTTATGTCATAGGGCAGTTCTGAAATAGCACAGAGCTGCACACCCCTCACTACAAGATCACAAAACACCTCCTCGGTTAAGTGGTGGAACAGCTATAATGTAAGAAATAGCAGTCTTTAGGAGATAGTGTCAGAAGAAAGAGCTGCTTTATGAGCAAAAGTTTGATGACAGTAGAGCCACTCAAGTAGAATATTCATCTACTTTAGATCTATTCTTAATTAATTCTTGACTACTTGACAGGCTTTTTCATTTAAAATTCTGTTTTCCCCCTTTGAATATCTGTCCTTGTTTGTGCATTGGTACTTAATTTTCTTATGGCTCAGCCTAACCTTTCTTTTCAGGAATTTTTCTTTTCTGAATGAATACTTTATATCATCAGACAGAAGTTCCGATGTGGTTTGACAGTAAAATAACAAACTGATGTTGCTTTACAGCGGAGAACAGCACTTCTGCCACAGCGTGTTTCGTCGCAGCAGCCAGGCTAGAGTCCAGGTCATTTTCATATTAGGAAAAAAACTTGAAGCCTGGAGAAGTGTGATTATTTTACAAAGTCAGTCTTAAGATAGCCTTTAAGGATCCCATTTCCAAGTGACGGTGGAAGAATGAGATTAAGCAAGATCAAAAATGGACTTTAACCCAACCATTCTGATGCCTGAAGAAATGAAAGATATTTTTGCTTGATTTTCCTAAGGGAAGAGTGGGATGCTGTCATGCCCTCTGGAAAGCCCAACGGACTGGAGCAGTTGTGTGGTGTCTTTGGTAGCACACATTTGGTATTAACTAGCTGACCAATGTGCATGTATCTCCAGGGCAGCCCATAACTGATACTGTATATGCCCTGTCTGGCCAGGATGGGGGGGGTGGTACTGGATTATTCTGTTCTGCAAGGACCATGGGCCACAAACACAGCCCTTGGTATTTCCACAGCTTGTGGAACAACTTGTTCTGATGGAAAAAAAAAAAAAAAAGATTTAAACAAAGAAAGGACATCCTTTCAGAAATACTGGAAAACCTAGGCTGGACGTGTTTCCAAAATGCCATTTCATTTTGGTTTTGTGTCTCTGTTCATATGTGTGCACACAGCTTCCTTGTGTTCCCAGGGCCAACCTGTCCGTCACTGCCAATTCAGAGATCCCAACCTAGAGAGGTGGACAGCAAGGGCATTCACACTGCTGAGTCTCACCCTTCTAATTTAACGGTTAAATTAGGAAGAGAGGCTCCTTTGCTCTCAGAGATCACAGAATCACAGAATTGTCAGGGTTGGAAGGGACCTGAAAGCTCGTCCAGTTCCAACCCCCCTGCCATGGGCAGGGACACCTCCCACTAGAGCAGGTTGCTCAGAGCCCCATCCAGCCTGGC
>WTSP01011308.1:131167-155667 GCA_025331215.1 Actenoides lindsayi
AGTCCCTCCCCAGCTTTCTTGTAGCCCCCTTCAGATACTGGAAGGCCACAATAAGGTCTCCCCAGAGCCTTCTCTTGTCTAGACTGAACACCCCAACTCTCTCAGTCTGTCCCCATAGAAGAGGTGCTCCAGCCCTCTGAGCATCCTCAGGGCCCTTCTCTGGACACGTTCCAGGTCAGTATCAACAGAGATGGGCATCTCCGCAGTGTGAATTGGAGCAGCTAATTCAGCTCCTGATACAAATTCATTCCTGGAGGGGCCTCTCTCTTCCTACAGCTCTTTAGGGAAGGTGGGGAGACCAGCGTCAAACCAAGGCACCAAAATGTGGTCTTCAGGGACTCTCTTGATGAACACTCCTGCAGCGTTAATAGCGCCCTGATGTTACGTTGCAGCCAAGCACGTGGCTCTCTACACTTCTAATAGGGCTACACATGCGTGGAGTGGGAGCAGTTGCCCTTCAGAGGGGAAATGGTAAGCAGTGCCTATTTGTAGACTTAGATGAGCTGCATCACCAGGGCCTTTAGGAGGTCCCTGTTCTCGGCCACATCCCAACTTCATCCCGAAACCAGCGAAACTTTGGTAACGTGGCCCCGGTTTAAGCTCCCCGTGTTTGTTCAGAACACGCACGATTGACTCAGAATCCTAAAAGGTGACTGTTTGATTTCTTGATTTGCTCTCCCAAAGACAGGAAAATTTCCCTAATAATTCTTACCGAGTCTCACGGCTTGTTGTTTATGGCTTTTGCTGTCATTTTCATTAACAGCAAATTGTTCAATATGATGCTAAACTGAGCTATATTAGATCAGCTAGAAATCTTTGTAGGCTCTCAAAGCATGGGCATTACATATTCAAAACAGGACCTAATGTTTCAGAGATTCATATTCTCCTATAATTATATGGTTCAATGCAAGTGATTATATCTCTTCTTCAGTATCGGACTGAAAAGTTTTGGTTTGCTGGCTTCCTCATAATTTACTGCCGAGGCATAATAGGCCAGTCTTGCGGAAAAAAAGATGATAAATGACGCTGGCAAGGATTCATAGATTTATTAAATTTCTATCAAACAGTGCAACAAAAAAAAATCTGCTTAAGTTAGAAATGGGCTCAAATTTTTTAATCAAAATTCATGAGTCCTGATGCTTGGTTCAGTAGGTCCAAGGAAGGCTTGAATTGAGGACTGATTAAAGAAAATAAAAGGCTTATTTGAAGTAATTTTTCAATGACGGCTTTTAATTGGATGTTAAATCAAATTCTTATCTGCTTTTCTGCAGATAGCACATTATATAAAATACAGTTAGTGGCACTACCACTGTAACTGATACACTGAATAACAATTGACTTCTTACTTTACACCAAGAGGATAGAAGGGCTGCAGTTGTCAACCTGTCAGAAATTAAGTATGTAAATTAATGCCTAAGTATATGAATATGAATGTGATTTACAAGAGGCCCTGAGTGCTGTCAGTAAAAATACTGATTTCTTCCCCCTCCAAGGTTAACAATTACTCACTGACCTTTACAAATTTGGGCTATAATTTTTCCTTTTGCTTTTATTTTTTTTCCTGTTCCTTTTTTTAAAAAAAAAAACAAACTGGTATGCTTTTCCAGAGCTCTCAGTAATGCTGAAAGAATTTGAAGTAATCGGTCATGTACAAAGAGAAGCACCTTACCAATACTTATTCTATTTCCTGTGCATAAGGCAATACATTGCTAAAGATAATAGACTTATTATTTAGTTCGGTGGTTACAGTATCTGTGAAATTTGTTGCTTACTTTCTTTGTAGGCTGAGTTGTAAGGCAGCACTATTTATGATGGGGATGTATTCTTAATAGACTATTAATTTTGTAGTGTTTTACTGCTGAGAATAACATCTGATTTCTTGGGCTTCGGAAAAAAGCCTCTATCTCACCCAGACTGATCAAGACTTATAAGGAAAAGTGTAATATGCTGTAGAATTTATGCATTGCAGAGTGTGGGAAAAAGAGGAAAACCAGCAAGGTTGAAGCTTCAGTGTTTCACTTACTTTTACTTCAGTAGGAGAAACAGAGATGTGTGGGTTTTCTCCGCTGGAGTTTGCATCGTGCACAGTATAATCACTGTGCTGAACATTATGATTATTTGTACCGCTGGAATTTGCATCTAGTTCTTATGTATCCCCCTGCCTATTCCTCCACAGAAGTGTTCCCACTGGAAATAAAACTCCATATTAGTAGATCCTCCATGAGATTTTATTTTAAATTCAGAGAAATGGTCCTCCAAAATCAGATCAGAAGCATCTCTGAACAATTACTTTGCAACGTATGACAGCATTTTTCCACCAAGAGGCAGTATGGAACACAAGGTGTCTGAAGTGCAGGGTATGCAGGTCCGGGGTGGAAAATGAGACTCTCCTCATGGTTTCCTTGTGGTTCCTCACGTTCCCGCCGTCTCGGACATCCAGCACATTGGGATCTCAGACTTTTCTGGCTGAGACAGGGGCACTAAGAAAGAAGGTAAAGCACGCTGTAAAACTATTGCATGCTAAAATGAGGTTAAGCAATCGCAGCTTCTCCCAGTACCTTGTAAAACGGACCCCCTGAGCAGAGACAAACCATCTCCAAAAGATTCTGAGATTCGGTTCGGGTAATCACCAAGAAATTCAGCTTTCTCAAAGCTCTGAAGTCCTTTATTAGTCACACCTCAGAGCACGTGGAGCTTCAATGGTCGGGGACTTGTATAGGTGCCTCACACATTGCAGCGTGTAAGGGATGTTCGAGCCCAGGCCGGTGATAATCCGAGAGTGCCACCCAGCTCCGGGGGCTCTGCCGGTGTCGCTGCCTCATCTCCATCAGAGATGCCCACACGCCCCTGCCAGCTGCTCTCGGTCAGCACCGGCCTCTCTTCTGGCAGCCCACAAGAGACTACTCAGAGGAGGGGGTGGAAAGGTTCTCTCCCAGTCCCTAATTTAGTTACTTGCTCGACCGTTTGGTTGACTCTTAAGTACCGTGCTGAATCCGGGTTTCTCTGCTTCCCGAAGAGAGAGCTTTATCAGGAAAGTAATTGGCATCTGATTTTGAAGGTTCTTCTTACGTGTCTTCCTATACCATGAAAATCCCTCTTAAAGCTGATTTTCACTAATTGGGAAGTGTAAGCATTATTTTTGAGGCAAATTCTTCACATTTTACTACCTCCATGGTTTCTGCATCATAACGCGTGATATGGATGCCCTATTTAGTTTTCAATCGATGGAATTTGGGCTCCCTGTAACACTTCTGGCGGGTTTCCCATGTTCTACTTGAAATTCTGGGCTGTTTCTCAGCTGCTGCAAATGAAGCTGTGCCGGCTTAAACTGCACAGAACTCTGACACCTTAGCAGGAGCAGGCCTGAGTTTGCATAATCAGAAGGGGGGACCCTCAGTCATTGTCCCTGTAAAATACCATAAATATATGGATATGTAAGCAGAGCTATTTCTGGGAGGTAAATGAGTATCAGAGAAGAATCTTTCAAGGTCCAAAGGTGTATGCAATTTTTCACTTAATCTTCTCGATAACAAAATTCGTCTTCTTGCTAAATCCGTATTGTTTGGTAAATACTCCAGTAAATACTGGCACCAGTTCACGGGGAAATTTTCTTGTAACAGTCTGGAAGACAAATAGTGTGTTGCTCAATCAGATACGGTTCTAATTATAGCGTTTGCATTATACTGTTTTAATTGTCCTCTTAAATGCAGTTTTTGACATCCTGCCAAGAGCTTCTCAATGATTTCTTCATTGAATAGAGGACTTTTAGCCATCCACTGCATTTCTTAAGGCCATAATTTTCAACAGCATTAAAATCCACTTTTTCTTCCTTGCATTGTGCTGCAGTTAATATCATTCATCTCAAGAACAATTGTCCTGTCACCCATTTACCTGGGAAGCACAGTCTCCTTTTTTTATTAATCCACAAAAGGTAGAGATGGAGTAGTCCAGGGAATGAGTAACTCTGCCGTCTTGCTTGGCTTACGTCAGGGAGGTGATGATGATGTAGCTTTTTGGCTCTTGGGAAAATAAGGAGTAAGTAGGAAATCGGCAAAATTCATTCGTTTCCACAGTTTTCATACTGTGCATTTTTAATTAATTTTTTTTGTGCGCAGAAGCCATGGCAGATACTCTCTACTTCTTGTTTTATAAAAAAAAAAGCTGCCTTAGGGTGACACTATTTTCAAATCTCCAGGAAAAACTACGAGTAGAAACTGTTTTACTAGTTGTTTTAGCTCTGTGGCTGCTTTGTAGTTCATGGTTTTTTTGCACGGAAAATTACACACTATGGGGTAAATTTTCAATGTGGTTATAAATTGCCAGAGGAGACCGCTGCTGCAAATAATAAGAATGAATTTAAGAGGCAACTGAGTAGTTCAGAGCAGGGGGCAATGCTGTAGAATTAGGAAGAGGCATTTAAGGTCATTCAGAAGTAATCAGCCTTCGTCAGCCTCAGATACTTTTTTGTTATGGTTTTTTTTCCCCCCTTCAAAATATATTTAGGAAGCAGGGGCAACACGTGAGTGTTATTCCCAGTACATTGGTGTCAGTCCACAGGTACTTTCTTCAACAGAAGTGGCTGCTGTTGAATTATGGGTTCATGGAGGGCTCTGTGGAAGACTGGATTTTACCTTGTCGTACAAAGTGACTGACACATTTGCTGAGGTTTCAATTACTATTTCTCTATTCCTGTCCTCAGAAAAGTAACATTTGCAAAATGAAAAAATACAAGTTAGACCCCTCTCTAACCAGCACTTGACAGAGACACTTAACTTGGAGTATTTAAGCTGTTGAATTGAACTCAAGCAAGCTGGTTTTTTTTAAAAGTCTACAAGTACTTGCCAAATCAAGGTCCTAACATAGAAACCACCTCTATTTGGAAGAGTGCTCAAGCCTGTGTTTACATGCTTTCCTGAATCAGGACCTTGTTTCCAAGGAATACTCTTTCTAATAGATAAGCCCCAAGGAATTCTAATGGCCGTTCTGATTAGGCAAGAGCTCAGGTAATCAGGTCTGCAGGAGAAGGTAGAAAGTATCCTGAAGTTACTCCCACTGTTCATTTTTTAATGATGTTTGTAATGATTCAGAGATATTTCAGTTTTTAAATGTACATTATAAATTTATGGTAGACATTTTTACTAATGTATTTCTTTTAATCACTGGTTCAGTCAATTTCTTGCACGGTCTCCAGGAAAGCACGTGCAGCACATTCATCTGCAGATGGATGCAGTCCAACCCATTTCAATAAAAGTCATTCGTTTATTAGGATTATTTGGGCTTGTAGATAAAACCTGACAATCCACAGCCTTTCTGTCTCCCTGATCTGCAGAATGTGTTTCTGGTAGCAGTAAGCAGCTGACTCTTTTCAAAAGAGTAACTAAACCAAAATTACCAGGTAAATTTACGTACTACTCCCAAACTATTACTGCAGTGCCTTTTACTTTCTGGTGTTGTTGGATAACTGAAAGACGGCTGCAATGATATTATAAAGTGTTTGTCTGCACTCACAAATCTCCAACTGGATTATTTCGGCAATGAACAATTAATTGCAGTTTGATGACTGAAATGCATTAATTGTAGCCTAATTTGCCACTAGTGAAAGCTGGCGGAGATCTGCGAGGTCAGCGCAGTTCTGGCAGTTTATACCAACAGCGAATTTGACCCATTATCTTTTGTTGTTAAAGCTTTATTTCTTTTGAAGTAGTTGTATCCTTTGTCCGTAGTTAATTATGATATTAAATTGCAGAGGAATGTTTCCATTTTCTCCAGCTGCCTAATCTGAGCCTTTGGTCTGACACATCAGATTAGTTGAGATTTAAACCAATGACCTCCTGGCTCTGGATAATGTCATGTTGGTTCCTATACAAAATAACAGGGCTGTCCCTGTTCAGGTTACACTAAATCACAAGCTGATGAGAGGTGACGGGTTCTGCAGCAACTCTGAATCACATGTTGGTTCATTTCTGCCTCTCTGGGCCAAATTCCTCCAGATAAAAGGTACAGAAGGTCATTCCCTGTCCAGAAACACTGTGCTGAGATCACAGCAGCATTCCAGCACTGTATTTTGTTTTGGCAAGTAAAACAGCAATGTGTTCTTATAAATGAAAAAAAAAATAATAATAAAAAAGGAACTGTTTATAACAGCACCAACCCAAACAATGGTTTTGTGTGAGTCCCATCTCTGATTTATAAATAATGGAATGGAGTGATGAGGTGCTGTGTAAAAGCACTTTTAGGCTTTTTCTTTTTTTTTTCTCAACACCATAGAATAGTCAGAAGGTGCTGTAAATATATTCTGCAGACAGTGGCCAGTCAGAAGTACTTACATGCCAGCTTGCAGCCTTGACATGCTCAGAAGTCAGCATCTAAGACAGCAGTTGGCACAGATCGAGTTGGAAGTCTAAATGTCAGTGAGTGGTAAGTGTCTAAATCTTGATCTCTCCAGTCATTACATTGTTTGTCTGAGTGGCTGCCCCCTGAGGTGGACAGAAATGTCAGGAAAAAACTGTTCAAAGACATGTTGCACCACTGAGCTCTTGGGTGATGGTCAGCCTTGTTGAGTCTTGATGTGACTGTAAAGATGCCATAAGCATTTTGTAATTTTGGTTTTTGCTATTCAAGTAAGTTGTTCTTGTTACTGGTTTTTTTTAGCTTTCTAATGACTCGTAGAGCTCTTATGTTTTACACGTTGGGTGCAATCGTTTGTTGTTTGTGAGGCTTGCATCAGATAGATGTGGATGGCTGTTCCTGTGGAGAGAGGGGAGGAAAATGAGGCCTGGGAGGAGATAGCAGCTGAGAGGATGAGCTCGAAACAGACTCTGCATGGAAAGCCAGCCTTCTGCAACTGCAGAAAAGGAACTGCCACACTTCTACGTGCCTTAGTGAAGCCTTCGGAGTTTCATATCTCAGACTTGTTGAAAAAAAGAGGGTTTCCTACGATGTGGTTGTGTTCCTATGTATCAAGGCTTTTTATTTTGTTAGGCAATTTCAGCCAAATGTCAGCGACCCTGTTGAGTGCTGTAGAAGTGGATGTAAGTTTTTTGAAGGCAGTGGCATAAAAGACTGTTCATTAGCAACAGAGTTGGCATACGAACTCAGTTTTATGTTAGACATATGGAAAACCCCTCCGAGCTGTGCCTGGAGACCTGATTCCACGGCCAGCTAGCCCTCACTTGTCATGGTTTTGGTGGAAAGAACATGTTCCAGGATGCAAATGCAAGTGAAGTTAGACACAGTGATCCTGGCAGCATTTGCATCACGCCTCTGCCAAAACTTGTTCTCTTGCTACCTCTCTTGCTCCTTCTGAATCTTTGTCTGAAAACATGGCATAGTGGGTCATGTCCCAGCTTGGTCAAAGCCAGAACTAGCCTATGATCTTGAGGTTTTCCCTTCAGTTCAGGCCCTGCAAAACTCATAATTTAAATAGATTCCTGTAAGTGTGAAACTCCACTCAAAGTCTGTAGAAATACAGCAGACTTACCCACACATTATTTCCATCTTACTTTCTTACCAGAATGCCCGCACAGTGTTGCTGTGCTCAGTGACAGGAATCTCTCTAGACTATCCCCAAAACCTTGACTTCCAGACAGGAAAATATCAGGGATATACGTTCCATGTTAGTTAGAGATAAAATTGTCTTTGTCTCCATGTTAAATCCCCTGTTCCGCCTATGGGGTATCGTTCAGTATTTTCCGTGTGCTCAGGTTCAAAGCCCATAAAGGTCATGTTTCCTTAGGAGTCAAGTGAGCAATTAGGACAACAAGTTTTATTTCATTTGGTAAAAGTTCGCATGCTTTAATAGTCAAGTAATAATTACAGTAATCCTTAAATTACCCAGCTAAAATATTAATTCATTTGGCACAGTCCTAGTGTACGCTGTCATAACAGTGCCTGACAGGACTAGCTGAAATCCTGTAGTTACCTTTTTAAATACCACAGAATTTATTCATTGTTGTGATAAAATACAGATGTGGCTTCAAACGAAACTTGCATGGTGAGCAGAAATAGAATATATAATTAGAACAAAGAGGGCTTAAATCAAATTAATCTTTATCTGACAGGAACATTTACATTTACATCACTGAGTGCAAAGTCATAGCCAAAATTGAAATTAGAAACAGATAATTATGATAAGAGAGGACACTTATGCTGACTTTTCTCATGGATAATTGGAAAGCACACAAAATGCACTGCTTGTTATAATTAGAATTAGTGTTAAAAATATGCCACTTTTGATGAATGCTGGTTTGTTGCAGTAAGAAGTTGCCTAAATACTTGTCTGGTAGAAGGACAAGTTGGTTCTGATTAGAAGATCATAAAGAGGGCAGATGGTTCAATAGCTTTTCAAAACCAGTAATAATGGAAATGAACTTGGTAACATTTTGAGTAGTGTGTTCTAGATCTTTGAAAGTGTAGATTTTTTTTAACGCAGGACCCAAGTCCAGGCATCTAATTACTGTCATTTAAAAACTGTAAGTGTGCATTATGAATGGTTCAACGGTCACCGAGCAAAGCACTCGTCACACCAGGATTCGATCTTGGAGAAGAGCAAGCTTCACCTCTCTCAATCTGGAACAGCCAATGAAAGGTGCCTGGCACATGGGAGGATTGGGCCCATCCAATAGCCATGCAACCTACTTTTAATTTACTTTTCAGTATATATACCTTGAAAACATTATACACATGTAAACCTGTCTGCTCTGCGAGGAAGATGCTGCTCCTTTAGCTTACTGGGAGTTTTGCTCCTGGTTTCACTATGCACGCGAGGCTCACTGTTCCTTACGTCCCAGGGAAGAAAATATGTTTTATGGAGTTGCTGTAAGAAAGAACTTGCTTGAAACCTTGCAGGGTGCCAGTATCAGAACGAAAATGAACACTGAAATTTTTAATTCATTGGTTCTGAACTGCATCCCTGCTCTGTAAGATCACTCATCCTTTTACATATGGTTGCAAACTGGAGGGCTAGATTCTCAGTTGCTGTAAATCCAGTACGACTTGCTTGACATCATCAAATTTGATTGATTTACCAGGCAGCAGAGGATCAGAGCCTGTGTATAGCTAATGCTAGATACACACACATTTATGGTGTTTGGAAACAGCGATATAATTGCCCCCAGCTGTAAAAAAAATCCAGATGTTTAGGTTTTTAAATATCAAAAGAGGTATAGCTGCAGCTCTAACGATGTTTGTCTGCTTAACGCCTCCTTGGAATAAGGGAAGCTGTTTCCATGATGTTAAGGCTGATGGGAAGAGCTGGGATACGAAGTTCAGCCTTTGGGTGGATTCTCAAAGGCTGTGAGCAGTTCCTCCTTTGGCTTCGCTCGCAACTTTGATCAATGAAACAGATCCAGAGGGTCTCTGGGAATTCACCACCGCAATAGTTTAGCATGCTGTCAGAAAGTAGTTTGTCAGATAGCTCTATTGTACTGGGATGTGATTTTTAGTAACATGTAGGATTAGGGAAGTGATTCATGTATTGTGCGCTGTTGAAAAGAAGGGTAATTTGAGGTAGCAGAAAGGATTTTCAATGCCAAAACAATAATGATAATTCATCCTGTGGCAAGGAATTGTTATGACACGTTTTCTATTATTAATCTGGTTAGAGGGTCTAGGTTAAATGACTGCAGTCGATTAAAAGATATATAGATAGAAAAGCTTTATGTATTTATTACCTGCTTAAAGAAAAGGAAATTTATCTGAGAAAATTACAAGAGAGCACAACTGTGATTTAATGAGCTGCCTTTAAATGAACATCTGGAATTATTATTATTATCATCATTATTATTATTATCATTGTTTTACATAAAAACAAAACACTGACAAATACAAATGAGCAGGGAGGTTTTTATGTTAGCTTTAACAAAAATAACAAGTGTGGTTAAAATAAATCTGAACTGTAGCATATCTATGGGCCCTGTGCTGCCACAACTGCTGTAAATTAGAGCTTTTTCTCCTGGGGAGTGTCCCACTTAAATCAGGGAGTGCACTTGGTGCAGAATGTGTACAACGTAGTCTCTTAAATAAGAGCTGCTGTAATTTTGATGAAAACACCGTGAAAGGAAACAATCTAGCAATTGGAATTTCGTTCAACTGGTGCCATAGGTTGGTCTGTTCAAGGAGGTCTGCTCAAAGTATATATGGTGGTATTAGCTCACTAAAGTCTGGCTTTTGAAGCGTAGTCTTGGCTCTGGTCTTCTGTGTGAAACCAAAATTCACTCTTGCATAAGTATTCATTTGCCTAAAGCCTGAAAATGGCCACACACAAATACATCCAATTGCTCGAAGAAGGGTTGTTCTTTTAGTGAGTGCCCACTCTATTTTCCCTCCAAGTACAGAGCTTTGCTGTAGCTATAAAACAGAAGTCTGTATCTAGGTTTGTGATACTAATCAGTTAATTTTCTGTGTCTTTTATTGTTATACTAAAGAGAGGAGTCTAATCCTACGTTTTAGAGTGATTCTGAAGTATTTAGTGTACAATAGAACTGTGGAGACAACGTACTTCTGAAGAAAGCTGTCTTGCAGTTTTCTAAAACATAAGCCCAGTTACAAATAATACCCAAAATGTAAATCTCCTTGTGCCAGCAAAAGAATTCCATGGTCAGAATGGTCTGTTAAGTACCTACCTTTCTTTAAAGCCAAACTCTTAAGTTTGTTGACTCTTCAAATTAACCTTGCCAGGAACCCATATTTTAAGGTATTCTGTGGAGAGCTGAGGAAGATAAGACAAATTCAAATGAATTTAATTTTGGTTTAAAGGTGAATGTTAAACCACAGCACATTTCTCTTTCTTGCTGTACTCTCTGGCTTTGCCCTGTACAGTGAGCTTTTGTGAACACAGTTCTTTTTAGTTGGGAAACAGGACAAACATCCACTAGCTTAATTTAATATCCAATGAATATCCCTTAAGGAAAAATTATGTGAATCTTTGTTACAGTATTTCACAAATCAAATTAGCTTCTCAACATTAATAGATTTTGATTGACAATCTGATATTAACCATTAGTGTCTCTATGGACTTTAGCTTTTCCTCATTAAGTGAATTATAAATTCTCCTTCTTGATCAGAAGAGACTGTTCTGTCTTTTTTGGATGGAGCTGAGGGCACATCATCAGCTGACATAGATCAGCCCAGCCTCCACTGAAGTTGGCTTGGGTGCTCCAGTTTACATCTGTGTCAACAATAAACTCTTCATTTCCAATGGAATTCGTTTTGCAGGGCAGGACGTCTTGATAGCACAAGAGAATTTGGGGGGATTAAAAGTTTATCATTTACAGGTAAAACTGTGGCAAACCAGAGGTGTTGTTACTCCTTTGCTCGCAGTCCTTTGGCCAGTTCTGACCATTTGGTTTCAGACTGGGGACTCCAGCCACTGATGCCACTTTGATTGTCTGCATTAGCAAAGTGACCCGTTAAAGGAATTCATTGAAGATTAGGATGCTCTCAGTAAGTACAAGGGATTTCCACTGTAACACATGTCCCTGTTTGAACAGTAGAGGGCCTCATTTTGGTGGAGAGTTGTGAGGAACCTGGCCAGCAATCAAGCACCCACTTGTGATGTAGGTGGCAAAGCTTCACGCTCTCGCTCTCTTGAACTCAACTCAGAGACTTGAACCTTAATCTGTCACATACCTTGTCAGTATTGTAAACGCCAAGGTGGTCTTGGTTATTCTGGTGCAAGTCTCTTGTTGCTGACTATGTTGGAACCACTGTTCTCTGTGAAGGATAATTAAACGTCAGCCTGGGCTGGAAATCTACAGGCAGTTGCCTAACTTTCAGGAGACTATTTTAGCATCCATCGACTGGTCTGGTGTGAGTGTGAAGGAACAACTCTCTTGAATTTGTCCTGCGAAACTTAAAAATGTTTAATTTCCAGCTTCTCTAGAAAGTGACTTCAAAAATGCTATGAGGAAAAAGAAAACAAGAAGAATTATAGCGATCCGGGCTTCATTCAGAAAAGTGAATTTTGTGTAGGTGCTACCTACTGGTTTGTGGACCTAAAGCCTGAAAACCCTGAATCTTTTAAAGAGGAAAGATGACATTGGTAAGGAGAGAATCAATACCTAATTTCTTCTCTGGAATTGCTTAAGAAAAAGAAGGAATACAGAGAACAGTGCTGCTATCATCGTAACTGTATTAAGTGTGTTTTTCTTCAAAACCATGTATGCAGATAATAGATCTGCATAAGAAAGCAAACAATAGATTTGCTAAGCCTTCTTTTGTTGGCCTTCTGCATTACACAAGTTGTGTTTCCTTGAAGAAAATGATTTTTTTCTTTTGATTTGGTTAGTGTTTGTCCCACGTTCTCTCCTCTATGATGATTATGAAGGTGACTTACTCCCTTAGAAATAATGTCTTATATGACACCTGATGTGTCCTAGAAATTAAGGTAGATAAGTGGGCAATTTATCTCCACAGATACCTCTGCAGAATCATTTTACTTTACTGACCAATACTTTAAACTTCTCCTGCACTGGGTGGGAGGCTTCTCAATTTCTTTTGCCGTGAGCAACATACCGGTTAACCCAAAAAAAAATGTATATGATAGATGAGACTAATTCTCCAAAAAGGAGCCCAACCTCACACCTGCTGCAGACAGGTTTGTGGCCAACCTTCCTTGACAGAGCTGGTGTGAATTCAGATTCAACAAAGAGATGGAACATCTCTGTGCCTCCTTTAATGACTGTTATTTTTAGAACAGTTAAAAGCCAGCTATGCAGCGTGAAGGATATAAAGGGGTATGGAGCATGAGAATAAAAATATAATAACTCTGAAGGAGGCAGAGGTGGGATTTTGTGTGTTACCTGAAAAACTGCTTAGTCCAGGATGAAAGCATCTGTATAGATGCTTGTCTCAGAGTATGTGCTCTTTCCCTGATTGCTAAGTTGCTCAGATCACATTTTTAATAACATAACTACATTTTAAAAGGAAATGCTTTGGCACTAGTTCTTTACCTAAATGTCTGAGTTTTACACTTAGCGTGAATTTCTCATGCTTTATTCCTATGTTGCATAGATTGCAGTCCATTTCTGTGACCCCTTGAAGAGTGGCACCCTTCACAGCGGTCATCTGGCCTAGCTCAGTTGAAGTGACAGGACCATTGACACAGCAGCTCCATAAATCAGAAATGCATCTGCTTCCCACACGAATACAGTTACAGTCTTCAGCACTGTGGTCAACCTGTTTACAAGCCATCAGTTTCTGCCTCTGTTCTGAATACCTGTATCCATTCAATAGTTCTGTTTAAATATTTGCAAGTTAATTACAGACTCAGTTCTACTGAGATTGCTATGAAAGAGCTCTGGTGACTTCCACTTAAATACTTCTGATTAGACCACTGGAGCAAGTGAAAGAAGAGTCAAGCCCAGTATAACCCAAAAGGTTCTTCTGAGTGATTGCAAAGGAGAGGCATTCTGAGAAGTCTCAGTAATGTCTGTATATTTTAGCACGTCATTTGTTGCAGTGAGCACCAGTGAGGCAAAATATAATCTCAACTGGTTAAATGAAGTCCTTCAAATATTAGAGGTGCTTAAGTGGAAATGAAGTGGTTTAAATCAATCGAAAGGAACATCACTCAAAAGTTAGTCACAGCCAGCCAAAGTCGCATGCTGATTTTTATCTTTAGTTTTTTTAAATACCCTCAAGTTAGTGTTAGAAGATTTCACAAACCAAAAATTTCTTGGGCTTCGTAGACAGCTGGATCACATCTTGAGTGGGATCATCAACTCCAATGCAGATTTACCCTCCCAAGGATAGGGTGCTTTGAGTGAGATGACAGAGAGACTAATAGCGTTATGAAGTGCCCAGTAAAGCAGCAGGGTAATGGTGCTCATTGTGGATTTCCTGTTGTTCATTTTCTGTGTCTTATGTGCTGTTTAACTGCTCATACATGGTGTGTTCTTCAGCATAATTTTGAAGAGACGTTTCTACTTGTAGTTTTTATCTGTGTGTAGAGTAAACTGTGTACGGACGGTGAGAAGACAGTAACGTTGCAGGATTGAGAAGGATAGATTTCATGTTTATTTGAAAAAGACACCTGCAGAATTCATGCTAGATTGGCCATTGCCATGAGCCTGTTGGCCCTACAAATGTGTTTTTTGACCCATAATAGGTTACAGCTTGATTTAATAGGTCACATTTCACTGCCTTTATGGACACCTTTACATCTTCTTTTCAGGGTAATTATCTTTACACACATCTGATGTGGCAACGTAATTGACTCCTGCTTTTGCACAGCTATAGGTTAATGAACCAAACTGATAATTTTTTTTTAAAGAGAATAAATCACTTGTGTATTGTTTTTGAAATGACGGTGAAGCTGCTTTTGATTTAGCAAGAACACTTTGCAGAGAGGCAGGCACCATCTGGGGCTTTGTGTCGCGCGGTGCACAATGCCCGGAAGTGTCCTGGAATGGTGCTCCCGTCTCCTATGGGCCGGATCCTGCAGGGGCTAACACCCTGAAAGCTGATCTGGAGTAAAATTATGGCAATTCATGTCCATGGGAGTTCTGACCTAAAGGCTGGATGGGAAAAAAATTCTACAAGTCAGAAATTAATTTTTTTGAAACAAAACCACAGCGTTCCTAAAAAAACCCAAACCAGGTATGTCCCTTTTATTCCAAAGCCAACATTTTTCCTCAGAATCTGCACCAATAGGAATCCAGTCATCTTTCAGTTACTCCTGTAGTAACGTGTGCATAGATGGCAGGTCCCCATTTTTGATGCTGGTTTGTTTTCATGCAATTTGAAAAGAGTCTTTGATGAACAGTGGCCATTTGGCACGGCTTCCCAGCTGTTCTAAACATCGGTTTGAACCGTGGAAGCACTAGAGCAGAAGCCAAGTTTGCAGGTGCCTTTAGCACTTTGCAGGATTTTAGTGGACACTGCACAATTTCATTATGCATTTTATTTTAATTTTTTTATTTTTATTTTTTTTTCCTATGACCTGAGCAGAATCCAGCAAATCCTTTTCGCTTCTTTGCCTGTTTGTTTTTTATGAGAGGGGAAGGATGTATTTATGAAGGTCCGGGGAGGAAGCATGCTCTGATAGGAAACCTTCCTGTTTTCTGAGAATGGGTGATGTCCATGTACGTTCATTTTTCAACTTGCGAAACTTCCCTGTGGAATTTTACTTGTATATTGCTGCTCTTCCTCTCTGGTTTAAGGCTCGGTTCTACATTGAGCAGCAGCCACAACCCCTGCACAGGGTGTCAGGAAGCTGTTTAAAGCTGTCCAGCTAGACTTTAATGCAGACTCTTTGCAGAGTTATTTGTGTTTGTTAAGACAGTGCCTCTGTTTCTGCCTCAGGGTACTTTTGGGGTTTTGATTTTTACAGAGGAGCTGAAGACAGGGAATTTGAGGCTAGAACATGCTTTTGCAAATGTTACTCACATGAATGGGCCTATTAACTTTAGACTACCTGTGTGAGAAAAGACAACTCATGTGAGCGAGGACCCTGCTGAGGGCCCTAATTAGTTAATGTGTGAATGCAGAGAATGTGTTCCCGAAGCCCATGCTCGTTACTATTCAGGGCATGTTGGTCTGTCTTAATAAAGATGTCACTTCCACTTTACTATCCCTGATTTACTTTATTACTGATTAATAAATATTGGGTAGATGAATTGTACATGGAGTGGCAGAGCTTGTCCGGACCTTTGATCGGTTTGTGTCAGAAAGAAGATACAAAAGGGTCATAAACCGCTGGGTCTGCCCAGCAGAGGACATGTGCAGTAAGTGGGGATGCAACCATGTTGCCTGGCAGTATTTAGTACCTTAATAGCCCTTGGGAGTGAGGGGCATCCAAGAGTTTTGAGCTTCCCTGAGGATGAAAATTACTGGAGTCGCAAACGGCTTGTTTGCACCTCTCCCAGCTGCTTACTGAGGCACAGCTTACAACGTGGACACCAGCGTGTTCAATCTGCTAAACACCCCAGTCTTAAACCATGCTTGTGGCTGAGTCACCAAATTCCTACTACTTGCTGGTAGGAATGGGGCTTATGCAGTTGAGAGTGGTCTCAGTGCGTTGTTTTGCCCACCCAGCACCTCTTGACCAGTTTCCACCCAATTTGGAAGAGATGGTAGCATTCTCCAAGTTGAGAGTTTTATGAAAACAAGCAGTCGGCTGGGAAAGAGAGAGCCTAGAGAGGCTGTGGTCAGTGAAAAGGATGTAGTGTGAGCCCAACTCTCATCAGACATTAGAGAATCTAGTCACAGAAGAGAGGACAGACAGATGCTGTAGGAAATTAGCCTTAGTTGCACTGATCAAAGAACTGCTTGCGTAAAGCTTTGAATAAGCTCTTCGACCTCGGGTTTTGTGCTTTACACATGGGACTTGGGAAGCATGTGCTGTAAAGCTTCGGTACTTGGTATTTTGGGAAGTAAACCTCGGAAAATTCTCTCCAACAAAGTGTCCAAATGCAAATCCAACCACTTTCTGCAGTCCTCCCTCACGCCCTGGTCCCCCTTACTATTCAGCTCTGAGCAGAAACAGCAGCAAGCCAACAACTGCATGTACAAGAGCAGGCCTGCTGAGTTCAAAGGAGCTGGGCATATATATGTAAATGTTTGCAGGATCAGGATCCTGGATATTGCATGGGATTTGGCCCGACTTTCTGTTTCCCTGTAGGATTTGACCTATTGTTTTTAAACACCACCATAATTGGTGCATTTTAATATTGCTGTGATGTTATCCTGAAAGGCAACTGGGAATTAGCATATTGTATTTCATTATTTCATGACTTTTTATATATTCATATTTAGACTGAGCAGTGTTAAAAAGAATATTTTATTTCATTATGCAATTTTTAGTGAGCTTATTATCAGTAATATGTTTAGCATAAAATTTATTAGTGACATGCCCTTTAATTTAGCCTGTCTAATTGGTGCTAATTTAGTTAGATTGCATTAAATTACACCCTTTAATGTAGCTATGTGTGGGTCAAGAAATCCATTCCAACAGGTTAGGTAATTTTTCATGCAGCTGAACAGTAAAAATGGTATTAAGGTAGCTGAAAAATGCAATCATGTTCCAAAATAATAGTTTTCCTGGATATGATTATCAGGGAAACAGCATTTCTGTTATAAGTGCTCTTCCTTTGAAGACTTACAGGGTTCATCTTCCATCTAAACTCATGTCCCCAATCTCCACAACAAAGACAAAGGGTGGGAATTACGATCATTACTCTTACGTGAGGGGGAATTATTAAGAATGATCTTTATTTCAGCCTTCATTCCTTCTTTATCATGCTCAGCACAAAGATAACGGTGAAAAATACATTGTCCCTTCTTTTATCTGAGTTTCTGCTTTCTGCTCCATTAGAATTGCTTTGGTCAGATGGTTGGAGTGGAAAGTAATTGATTTGATCTCAGCAGTGTACAAAGAAGCAATCTAAGCCTGACAAAACAAAACAAAAAATCTGACCTGTAAGAGTCATCGATCTCTAGCAGTAAGAGCAGAGGGCTGCAAGGCAGGACTCCTGGGGGCAGGTCTTCAGCTGGTGTAAATTGTCGTAGCTGTGAGGAGTCAGTGGTGTTTGAAGGCACTGGCAATTTCACCAGTGGAGGTGTCAGACCCTGGAGTCAGTTCCCAGTTCCCTGTACAACCTCCAGCAAACTTCCTGGTCCTCTCCGGTCCCTGAACGTGTTGCTGTCTCTGCTCTATGGATCAGTGCTTGCTGCAGTCCCCTGCCTCCAGTCTCTCCCTCCTGACTTGTCTGCTGGGAATCTAGTCCCAGTGCAAGGCAAACTTCTTCAGTCTTTGGAGGCGCTTTAATACGTAATTTCTGTGCATCAGGAAGCCCCTTCATGTCCTGGTGCTGTCTGTAGCAGTGAGGTCAAGAAAAGGTGTGTGTGTGTGGGGGGAAAACAAGACATTAATGCAAAAGCCTCAGTGTATTTAATTGTCAATCCTAGCATGTAGAGGGTCTGCTCTCAAAGCCATGGGAGATCAATAAACAATCTTCTCCTAACCCCCCTTTTTTTTTTTTCTTATCCAAAGAACTTGAATCTTGTATAAAAGGGTCTGACAGGTTTTGAGTATGCTTCTGGGCAGGGCCCTTGTAGCGTACTGGTTCACCAGCCTGTTTCTGTGGTTGTTTGCTGAGGTGATGGTGGGGTGTTGCCATCACTGCTGAAGGAGTTACGTTGTTGAACTGCACTTTCCAGTTTTATTCTCATTGTTCTTGTTGAGCTTAGTTTTGCTACTGACTGCCTGAATTAATAGTAGCAGTTGCTCTCTTTTCCCATGTAACCCACTCCTGGCGCAGCAGTAGTTGTAAAGATTTCAGGTTATAATCTCAGACTACGCGCGTCCTTGGAGAGCATCTACACGACCAACTGCATGGGAGTGGCATGAGAAGGAGCATTCTGTAGGAGTTAAGCTGCAGGGAGCTACTCGGAAGAAAGAACAGGGGTATAGGCTATTTTTTTTTTCACCTTTACCAGCATATATGATATTATTGCAGCTGAGTCGCACGTTATTGGCATTTTGCAGGTAACCGGCAGCACAGACTCAGAAATAAAGCCCGTTGCTCATTCAGCTCCTGGCCTGTCCCATATTTAAGTGGTTGCAGTTTTCCCCTGCAGCACCAATGAGAAAATGACTTGGAGGAACAATACTCGTAGCAATTTTCTCTTCCTACTAAGTGCTAATCCATAGGGTGTCTCCTTGGTGAAAAAGAGCCCGTTATACCAAAATATCAACCTGAGTTGCCGAACACAGCCAGCTGAGCATTGAGAACAAAGGTAAATGACTATTAGGTCTCATCCAGAGGTCTTTTAATTCCTTGGGAAAGGCTCTCATTCAGATGCTAGAGCAGTTGCAGGGGATTTAACCCCTGGAAGGCATAGGAAGAGCCCCGTATTGAAAGCACTTGTCTGGGCTGAGCTGATCCTTCCATTCTATGATTCTATGGACTTCCAGAG
Source organism: Actenoides lindsayi (assembly GCA_025331215.1). NCBI lineage: Eukaryota > Metazoa > Chordata > Aves > Coraciiformes > Alcedinidae > Actenoides > Actenoides lindsayi. The sequence goes on from WTSP01011308.1 coordinate 150,086, forward strand.
ATCATCAAGTCCAACCTCCCTGCCAGCACAGGGTCACCCAGGGCAGGCCACGCAGGAACAGATCCAGGCGGGTCTTGAAAGACTCCAGAGGAGACTCCACAACCTCTCTGGGCAGCCTGTTCCACGCTCTGTAACTCTCACACCGAAGAAGTTTTTCCTCATGTTGAGGTGGAACTTCCCATGTTTCAGCTTGTGACCATTACCTCTTGTCCTATCAGAGGACACAACTGAAAAGAGACTGGCCCCTTCTACTTGAACCCACCCTTCAGATATTTGTAAACATTCATAAGATCCCCTCTCAGCCGTCTCTTCTCCAGACTCCTCCAGGCTAAACAGCCCCAGGGCTCTCAGCCTTTCCTCGTAAGAGAGATGCTTCAGTCCCTTCATCATCTTCGTAGCCTCCATTGGACTCTCTCTGGTATTTCCCTGTCCCTCTTGAACTGGGGAGGACCTGTTTGATTTTTGGAAAGATGTGAGATCAACTTTGCCTAATAACCCAGCTGTAAAACTGGCAGAGAAAGAGAGCAGCAGCAGCTCAATTGCAAACATCACGCTGAGTATTATGTTTTGGGTAAATAAATATAAAAAAGAATAAGTGGAAATCTTCCTCTAATAGGAAAATACATCAGTGATACTGTAATTAGAACCAACATTATTCAACTGCAATAAAGTATTTATTTTACTGTGATTACAACAGTTGTTTATTCTTGGGAGCTCTCTCCAGAAGCAGACTATCCAGACTGGATATCCAGCAGAATATCCAGCAGCTGCTTAAAACCAGTTTCTTGAATCTGTGCTTAGCGGCTCGGTTGATACTTGTCAGTAAGGGCCTCAAGACAACAGGCCGGGCAAGTGTGCCAATCCAGCTGGGTCACAACACGGTTACAACCCTGGGCCTCGGAGTGTGTAGCTGGGTATTAATGAGAGTGCAGCTTAAGCTACACGGAGGGAACGGGCAGGAGCGTGGTGCAGCTGCACAAGAAATTAGTCTGTTCGGGCACTTCCCTGGTCCTGCCGTGCGTGCAGCAAGATAGACATGATAGACAGAGTTTATCCCAGAAACGAAACTTAATAGTCTGAGTGGGTTTGCAGTGCTTTAAGGAAAAGAGTGGGTTTTTTAAAAGAAGTGTGTTTATATATTGGCTTTCGATTTAGAACAATAAACACGCTATGCACACTGGCGCTGAGCATCCTTCCAGCTATTTAAACATTCCCAAACTAAACACACATTTCAGTCCGTTCCTGTTCTCTGTCACTGGGAGAAAACGATCAGTTCCAGCAGCTAAGCCAAGTCTGCAGCCGGACTAATGGGACTGATCCCAGGCAACTTGCTGCATCCTGCTCAGTAGCCCTTCCTAGCAGGTGGCAGCTGAGGAGGACAGAGTGGCTGAACAGATTGTCTGGGTCAGGGGATCTGTGCTGAGGAAGGGGAGAACACGTATCTGTTTCATGGACTCCCGCCTGCAGTCTGGAGGCCCTGATAATCCCCAGGGATTCCGAATATTCAGAAACAGCACCAGGATGCTGTGTGTAAATTTACTGTATAACGAAAGGCTGTAGGTGAATTCTGAGGTTTCCCGTTGATGTGAGGTGGATTAGCTCTTCAGTTCTCCCGGTGTCCTCCCCCTCTGCCCTGCCGCGGGGCTGGGGAATGGGCTGGTCACTCCAGGCCGTGTTCTTTGTGCTGAAAGCAAGAGGAGAAGCTGTGCCAGCCCCGCTCGTTGTTCTGATGAATGCAGAGGGTGCTGGATCTGGTGCCAGTGCTGCTCCTGCCAGCACTTAACTGCATAAACGGGGACGCTGAGAGGTGATGCGGGGTTGTGCTGGGATACTTCTGTTCCAGAGACGTAGGCCATCAGGAGTGTCCTTGATCTCATGACATGTTAGGCTTGCAGCTTTTGGTTTCTGGCTGTAAATCCAAATCTCTCCCAAGGAAATGCCCTGTGGCTGGCTGCACGCCTGCAACTGAGGTGCTGCTGTAGGGGATCGTGAACTGGCTTCCCCCTTTCAGGAGGCATGTGTTCCACAGGCCCTCTGCCATTGTCCGGGCCTTCGGGGAGAAGCTGAGGGTCAGACAGAGAGTGTGGCCTCCTGGGCTTGCATGAGAAGCACCAGGCAGAGCAGCAAGCTGAATGGAGGGCTTCCAAGGAGTCCATGACACACGCCACAGTCATCTCAGCATTGGGTCAGGCTTCGGGAAAAAGATGGAATTTGTCCTGAACTGGTTCCCGTTGCCTGCAAGTAGCCAGCACCAGCTCTGGCACTTGCTCCTTGGTTTTGAGTGCTGTTAGGTGGGACGCTGCCGAGGGGGATTCAAGCCAATGCTTTGTATGATAATATTGAGAAAGAGATAAGAAGAACCTGCTTTTCATCTCACCTCATCTCATTCTTCCCTGCCAGCCTGTGCTTTCTTTCAGCTCAGGAGACTGAAATCTTCTGTTCTCCTGTAAAAAGAAATCACTCTGTGAGCAAAGGAGCTAATGAAGCCTGGCTTGTAATGTCTCTCTCTCATGTGGATCTTCTGATACCTTACAAAGGGTGAGCTTTTCCTGTAATGGGACAGCAGTAGGGTCCCTCTCCTCTCCCCCACTGCCTTCTTTTCAAACTCTGAAGAGTTTCCGTATCTTTTGACCGTGATGCTGGACAGCAGGGGTGAGTTGAACACCCTTTTTTGTAAGAGCACAAGCATTATTTCAGACTCCTATGACTGCAATCTGTGGGTGTCTCATTTCTGTTAGGAATCGGGCTACAAATAAAACAAACCAATCCCCTGAAATTAAAAAGAGGCATCGGTGTTCAAATGACATTATGGTATAAACTGGGGAGTCATCTAAAACAATTAAAAATAAGGACTATATTGGCTAAGCTGAAATCCACCCACTCGTAGCAACAGGAGTCAATGATGTATAAGAAGAGTGGGATGTTGCTCCCGAAACTTATATCCTGTCTGTTAGTGTATATACATGACAACCCCATCGTGTTGCTTCTCTTTTTAGTCCACAGATCAGCTTTCCATTTTCTTAACAGTTAGAACTGGAGAGGCAGGAAAAGAATGGTTCAGCTCTGCCACTAACAGGCAGGGGGAGACAAGGGAAGCTGCGTGGGTTAACATCAGTGCTGGATTCAAACCTCGGATTTTCTCTGTCAGTTTGTCACAAACGCAACCGTATTTAAATTCAGCTGCTTGGGTGACACCCAAAAGCTGTCACTGCACTAATGCAATTATGATAGCGCATCAATTGCTGTAAATCACAAAGCTATAGATAGGGTGTAGTTGTCATGTTCTTTGTGATTAAAAGATGTAGAATCTCTAATCACTGAAACAAGAGAGGCTGTCATCGATAAGGGGAATCTGCAGCTGGAGAGCAGTATTGATCACGCTGAGGAATCTGCAAGCTCCCTTCCTCAGGTTTTGCACACTTTGACCAGCCTTTTAAGACTTCCCAAACACACATACACCCCCGGGGCTGGGATAATAAATGAACAGGTTGACATCTGCCTCGCTCAGCTTCTCTAGAAAAAAGGTGTTGAGGAGATGCAAATTTTTTTTAGCAATTTCTTGTCCAAAAGGGCACGCTGCTTGGTAGACCAGGGTTAGAAATGGTACCCTCTATTTCCACCCTGGGGGGTGTAATGGCCGTTCCTGAGCATAGCCTCACATCATGCTGGTGACGGGGATCTCAGTCCCCCCCGAGCTGCACTGGTGTCAGACCAGTGTGAGCTCTGTGCAGCTGGCAGAGGTGAGCTGCAGAGCCAATGGCATAGCCCGGGTGCTGAGCCCAGACACAGCACAGGCCAGCATTGCCCCCACTGTGGCTTTAAATACCTCCTCAAATCATTTAGCGAATGACAGAGCTTCTCTACCTGTAACTGAGAATCAGGCCTTTCCTTGCTCCAAGAAGATGTCAGTGCTTCTCGTGTTCTGCTTCTTTAGGAAAAAAAAAAACCCAAAACCAACAAAAAGCACAACAAAACCCCCAAAATAATTTATGACCAATATTCGTAAATTATTTACGTGCAGACTGTGGAATCGTCGGCAAAAATGAATATTAAATGACCAAGTATGATGAAAATAAAACGATAGCTCTGGATTGTCAGCCTGCTCGGTTGTTTTTCATGCATTTGGCTGTTTGTTTGCTTTCCCTCAGGAATCTCCACGGATCAACATACAAACAATTTATGTGCTTTTTTTTTTTTTTTTTTTTTTATTAATATGCAGCATGTGGTTTGAAAGCTTTCATACGTGTATAGCTTTCATCCACAATCACATAGTTCCTTGTACTGGTGTGTCTGCATGTGGCTGTGCGTGCGTACACTGTGTCTGTATGTGCGCGTGCTTAAGCTAATATTCTTTGTATAGAAACACTACACCCTCATGTTGCAGTTTCTCGGGTTTTCACCACTCTCTTCTTTATGCTTGGGTGGTCATATTTTGAAATTTCCCCAGGACCAGTTTTTCATGCAGTCACGTTTCTCATCACATCTGAAGGATGTTGTGCTTCGCATGGTAATTAGGTCCTCTTTGTTTCATCTGCTGAACTGCTCTCTGTTACTTCCTGCAGCACACTCACGACTGGAGGCTATTGCTGAAATGTTAGAGCAGTGGAGATTCTCTAGGAGTAAACAGCTTCAAGTTAACTTGCCTTCTTTTTTTTTTTTTTTTTTTTTTTTAACGGCTGATTTACATTCTGTTTAAACCTTGTGCAATTATATTTATCCTTGTTCCTTTCTTAGCGTAATGCTATTTATTGGAATAATTTACTGTTGCATTGTGTGGCTGGTGGGTGTGTATGGAAATCATCTGAGTATTTACAAATACATATGACTTTATATATAAAAACACACACGTATCTGTCTATCTCCCTAAGGCTTGAAAATGCTGATGGCTTAGCTGGGAGTGCAAGTTGCTGTCAAGCTTTAGAGTTTAAGCTTTCGTGGCTTAAAAGAAAGCTGTGATTGTTTGTTTTTCTGGCCCCACGTGAAGGTAGGCTGACGGGGGCTTCGGGCTGTGTTTGGTATTTGTGGGGCCAAGCAGAGGCTGTTCCGGGGTGGCAGTTTGCTGTGGGAGCATCTCTGTGGATGCTGGGACAGGGACCCACACATGGTGCAGTGAGGACCAACAGCCAGCGCTCCTGCAAGCCCAGCCAGGCCACTCTAGAAGGGGGTTTCTTCCACCACAATTTTATACCTCCCTTCTAGCTGTCAAGTTACTGCAGAGAATAAAGCCCGAAGTTTTTAGCCTTTGTTTTTTTGAAGGAAACTTTCCAAACCTGCACGATCCCTTTTGCTGGTGCAGGCAGCTCCTGAGTCTTAGGGCCTGCAGGTAGCTCAAGCTGGTGCCAAAGGGCAGGTCTTTGGAGGTGGCTCAGGTTGTACTGCTGCGCTTGTGAACCCTGGTGGTGCTGGGGAAGGCAACAGGAACCAGGTCAGGTTTGCCCTGAGGCTGCTGGGGAACCCCTGCCTGGGGTCCCCGCAGTGAGAGATTGAGAGCAGGAGCACTGAAAACACCTGCAGTCATCTCAAGAAACGAGGAGTGATCTGGTAACTGACCTTGAATTCCCTTTTTTAGTCGATAGGAAGCT
>WTSP01011308.1:155767-168759 GCA_025331215.1 Actenoides lindsayi
TGGAATGACATTCCGCAAAACCTAAACCGGTGTTGTTTTAATGGGGGCCACCACGCTGTCTGAAATACCCACCCTCTGGAGGCCAGCAGGATGGGTAGACAAGGCAGGAGCAATCCTAGCAGCTCGAGGTGGCAGGGCAGGGGCGACAGCAGGGAGATTTTTCCCCCTAATAGGTTGAATAATCCCCTCGGGCTGATAGAGGTCGCGTGGGCTGCCAGCCCAAGCAGTGCACACACACACATCTCTACGTGGAAGGGCGTCAGGGAGAGATGCGCACGCTGCTGATAGACAGCAAATGCTTTTGCCAACACGTGGAGTTCCTACGGGTCGTTTATCTATTTTTTTTTCCTCTTGTAATTAATAACGCCGTGATCGCTGTGATTGTCATGATTGCATATCCCTTTAAGTGGTATCTAGATCGAGGTTTACACGGCATTTTTTTTTCTCGTTTGTGCGTTCCGCAAGCGTATTAAGAAAGTCTCTAAAATAACACTACCAAACATCAAGTAAAATCCTTTCTTCTGCAGAGCTGATGAGATCATATGCATATGACTGTGTGTTATCTTGCCCTGACACATGGAATTAAGTCTTGGACTACCCTCACCTAGAAAGACATCATTCTGCCAGGGTTTTCTCTCTTCTGGCCATTTCAGATGTGACAGGTTTTTCCCTTCAGCCAATTACAGCAGGGCTGTTCTCCATGAAAACCAATGAGAAAAATGTGTCAGTTTGATCATTTCTGAGAGTTTCTTCATTTCGTTTTGTTGCGCTTACTGGTAGCACACAAATAGAGGCATTTGTGGCAGAACCCCCTACCTTAGCCCTGTAACGGTTCTGTGATTTTAATGAACTGGTTTCTACGTGGAAGGGAAGCTGGGTTTTTTGTTAACCCACTGGCGAGGCTCTGGGTGAGGGAAGGCTGAAGTTTGGCCGTACAGCTCTGCAGTTTAAGGGACACAGTTTCTACAGTGGAAGATTCACCACTGCTGCTTCTATTATTGATTTTATTTTATTTTTATTTTGCTGGGTTGTAAAAATTCTGGGAAATTGTGAAAATGGGAAGCAGACATTTAGACATTTCCCTCACTTGGCATCTCCGTTTTTAAAAACAAATTCTGTGTTGTTTCGTTCCGGAGCTCCTGCCATTGTTTTGTTTTGTTTTCTTAATGGAACTGTTTTACCAGGTTGGAATCAGTAGGAGAAACTTCCATTTCTGTCACAGTGACATTTTTTAGTATCAACACAAAATGAACAACCTCAAATTTTCATCTTTCTGAAAAGTTTTTCAAATGTGGGTTTAAGTCCAAATCAAAGCAATTCCCCTTCCTCTCTCCAATTCGAATTACCATCAGACAACAAATTGCTCATTGTCTAGCTTGAGAAGAGTGGCTGGCTCTCAGTCTTGCATTCAGATCCCCAAGCCACTGTCTGATGGGGAATAAATTCCCCATCTGTTTCCGTTTCTACGCCGTGAGTTCAGCCTGGCACACGAGCTGCAGCGCAGTTGTGGGTTTGGTGATCCATATTTAATTCACCTAACTTTCAGTCTTTAACTGAGATGCCCTGATTAAGTGGAGCGGTGACCCTGGCCTCTCTCTGTAGGCAGTGCAGAAGTGGGTTCATCCGGAAGGTGACTCTGCCCACGGAAGATCTCAATTAAATGCCTAAAGAATAAGTTAAGATCAAGTTGCTCTATGCTTTAAGCAGTTCCACTAAAAGAAACCTCGTTGTCTTATAGAGACATGCTAATAATGGGCTCATTGGCTTCTTAGGTCAGCCAGCAAACGGATGCTGGGAGGTCCTTGGGGCTTCAGTACCAAGACAGCGTTGTATTTCTGGGGAGATCAGTGCATTTCAAGGGTGTGATGTGAGACACGAGGCTGCAAAGTTATCCCCAAGCTGCATTTACTCCCCTGAAATACTCAGTGTGTCAGACCTGATTTCAGTTATAAAACGGAAATAATAGATAAAAAAGGTCAAGCCATTTATTGGGGATTGACATTTACAGCGGTGAGGAATCTCCGGTTGTATACAGCTTTGTGTATATTTGTCACTCCTATATGACACCATCCTGCTGAGGATCTCCAAACCACTGCTTTCCTGCTGTAACTAGGTGGTGGGCAGGTACGTGTTGCTTACTGTGCTTACACAGATGTCTAAATAAAGAAACACAGAAATCAGTTAACTTGCCCGAAGTTGCAGTACACCTCTAGCGAAAATGAAAATGTGAATTCCCAAATCATCTCTGTCTCTGTGGTTTCAAAATTCCGTTGTCTTCTTTAATGCTTTTTCTCAGAATATTTACTGTAAAGTTTATAAAATAAAACTCTGACATTAAGTACAGTTTCTACGCAAGCTGACTGTTAAAGGGCCTGTGGCTTTGATCCCATTGTAAGCAGCGACTGCTGTGCATCGGGTCACTGACAGGGTATGTGGATTGAGTTTAGTGCAGCACATGAGATGGAATGTAATAGTCCAGACAGGGATCCAGAGAGCGATTCCTACCTGTGCTGCATCGGGACCTGGACGCAGACAGATCTGCCATAGGAGGGGTCACACTGTGTGTGTGAAGTAACGCTAGCAGCAGTCCACGGATGAGTAGATCATCCTTGCCACTAAGATCTAAGTAGGAAGAAAGGGCAGGAGAAACAACCCATGCACTCAGTTACAGGCACATACAGCCATGTGTGCATACACACATGTGGAGTAGGAGACAGACGTCTCAGAGAGGACTGGCAACGGCAAAGTAATTAAAGGTGCTGAAGCAATAAGTGTCAAGACACCCTCTCCAAGGGTACAGAAGGTTTGCTAATGTCACTGCTGATGTCCCTGAGGTATTGTACAATTCTGGTGTTTGTCTCCGATGCCCTTCTGTGAGATTTGCATTGCCTCAAAGCTGATCTGTTTTCTCCTTGCCACAATGGTCTGACTTTGAGAGCTGAGCCTTGAGATCACTGCACCTCAAGGAGACCCAACACACACCCAATTAATGTGGTCTTCAGGGCTGTTTTCTTCCCACTCATGCATTGCTGCAGCATTATTTCTCCGTGCTTTGCATTAAGGGGCTAATATCCTGGCGCGATGGATTTAAGGGACCTTGTGCAGATACAGACAGCATAATTTATAGGGCAAATACAATAGCAGTCTTGAAAACATTGATAAAATGACCTATCATTGCATAGTATATATTAGATCGCATGTTCCCTGCTCCTCCTTCCCGCTTCCAAAAAGGAAACTTATTAGCCTCTGGATAAGATGCCAGGAATTACTAGTCAGCCTCAACTTTAAAGACATTTAGGTTTTCATGAAACATATCTTCCAAGTTAACTTAAATCCTTGTTTAGATAGCTTTTGAGATTAGTCTAAGAATAATAAAGTTATTTGTAGAGAATTTACTGGCCAAAGTCCACGAGGCAGCTCCGGAATACCAGAACAAAGGATTTACAGCCCACCGACTACTTAAATGATGATGTTCTTTTCAGATTCGTGAGTCCTTTTTTCTTTATGACAACCTGTTGGTGAAGAGGAAAAGCTGTCTACCCAATCCTGTAGATTCTGGAGTTATTCTTGATGGTGTAATACACATGGGTCAGTTATTTAGCTTGAGTTGGAAGCTTTTACAGATCTGCGCTGTGTCTTCTCTGCATATTCGGTTTTCTGTTTATGGCATCAGTCAGAATAAAGGGAGGGATGGGATCTGCCCCGGCTGCTCTAGGGAATTTTCTTGAAGTGACCCCGGCCTCCTAATAAATCAGTGTCTTGCCTACTCTGTTTCTGATGGGATCCGGCATCAGGTCAGCATCCTTAGGTAAAGAAATGCTTCCTGAAGTGAGCAGCACTCACAGAAAGTAAATTAATGGAAGCGGGCATCTGCTGATCTCTTTGACAATAAGGAATTTTGCTGCCAACATTTAGAAACCGTTGGAAATGGTCTCCATTGGAAACCAGATTTCGACTTTCTGCCCTGGGCTGCCAGAAGTATTTCAGCATAAAATGCTAAAGTAAGTTGAACTTTCAATTATAATTTCAATGACTGTCTAGTGAAATGGATTAATGCTCTGGCACTGCACCTTTGAGGCTTTGGCTTGAATCTTGTAGGATAAAAATCTGTCTGCTTTGACAGTTGAAAAGGTCAGAAGTGAAATAATGTCAGGTGGTCTTAGTCCAATTCAATGTCTCGATTAAGGAGTAGATGTAAAAGTTGTTGATGGGGGATATCATATCAGATCCTTTGCAAAACAATATAAATATTTTCGTTTACATTTTATCAGCAAAACTGGATGCAGAGGGGTGCATTCTGGAGAGGTGGAGCTTAGTTCAGACTTCAGGAGTGCTGAACTGCAAAGTGAGCAAAATACACCTAACAAGAAGCAATGCCTTAAGCTCGAAAGCTTGTATCCATCATGAAACTGATTTCCTGATATTTGGCTGTCTCAAGCATAATTCGCACTTAAATGCTTTTTCAAGTTTAATTTGGGTATTTTTGTTAGTTGAGAGCATATAGAAAGAACATGGTTTTTCTCAGTGTTCAGGCAAGACAAGGGGTCCCTTCAGTTTACTTTTCAGAACCGTTGCAATTCAATTCCTAAGCTTATTAAATAGGATTGCAGTTAAAGAGCAAAATATGGATATTTGGATAGTGCATTTTTTTCTCTTATTTGGAGACATATAATTTTATATAATAATAATAATAATAATATATACATCGCTTCTCCTGACATCCCTGCAGAAGGGTCACTATGGCCAAAAATTTCTAGTAATAGCAACATGAGTTTCTGTTGGGGAAAAAGGAACGAATAAGGATTTGGGGCCATGTGTCTCAGTGATGGGACAGTGAGGCACTTTTGGTGCCTTTGCTTTGTCCCAGCCTCGCTTCTCACCAGCCTTCCTCATGTGTCAGGCAGCCCTGGCACTGCTCATCCAAGTGAGGTTGCAGATTTTCTTTGCTTATTTCACTAAGAAACCCTACATACAAGATAGTGCAGATCAGCTGTCATGGTATGCTACATCAGTTACACAGTTCTGGTTGGTCATCTATTGTAGACAATTAAATAAGTGAGCAGTTATGTCCTTTTCAGTGCTCACAGGCATCGTTGTTTTGTTTAATTCCCTGTTCCTTCCGTGTGTGTGTACACGTGGTGTGTTGTGGGGGGTTTTCAAGTTGTGTTTCTGTCTTAAAGGCAAAGAAACCGCAGTCTTCATGCGATCGTGATGCAAAGCAAGAGCTGATGGAGCTGGACATATGTTGTAAAGATTAATTGGCATTCAGTTAGGCCCCATAAAGCATGGCATGCCATGCAGCATCCTCTATTTTGCCTTCAGTTTATGGTGCGGTTCAGTTCACATAGTGGGCACTGAAAAGTGTATTTCTGAAGTATAAAATGTCTACTTTTTAGTAGGCTGATCATCTCGGTGACAAAAACTTAGAAGAGCTTCTAGATTCAGATAGGCTTAATTGTGGGGCAGTCATAACACGGTCTCACTTCTCTCTGCTGAGTTCTACTAAGTGGGGCCCAGGGGACCATTGAAACCACAGAATTATCTTTTATTTGTTCTATAGATTTTTCTGAGGGGAGGGGAAGGTAACACATCACCATCCTCACACTTTAAAGACACCGAGTTCAGCTGTGGTGCCCACCCAGGAGAAGGCTGGTGGCTGGAGGGTGCTGTGGTGCTGGGCTGCCCAGGAAGGCAGAGAGGCCAAGCACCCCGATCCTGAACCGTTATTTATGACAGAGCCAAGGGGTAATTTTGCAACTATCACGGCTCAAATATGGGACCATTTCCCTAGTAATAAAACTATTACTCTGTAACTGTTTACTTATCAGGAGACCATTATTTGATTGATGACCTGAAAATGGAGGTTATCTTTCAATTCATTTGAAATGCAAAGTGACTAGAAAATCTATAGTTATTGCGGCGTATTTTTAAGCAAAATCAGGCACCTACATTGACCTCCTATTTACATGTCTTTGAGAAGAAAAATCACATAAAAGCTATCAAGAAACACATTTCACAGCAGGCAAATTAATTGGTTTTACTGTATTTGAATGGAGGGTTTGTCAAATAAAACATGCCATGACAGTTAATAGTGTCGTTTAGAGGCAGAAAATTATTGGCTTATTTGTTATTGGATAAAAGGAAGGCAAACACTTTGTATTAGGAAGTTTTAATGTGTTTAAAATCCTCATTAGGGATTTATGGACATTCTTGCTTAGCATAGCGCCTCATTAATTTGAGGCTAAACAGTTACTTCTGTGTTTCAATTCCATTTTTTTTTTTCCCCTTTTCTTTAATTAGATCTTGCATTAGAGTTTGGTCTCTACACCACTGGAGATGTAGAATTAATTAATGTGATTTATAAATCTAATGGAAGTGAGTTATTCTTAGATATCTTTTCATTTTAGTGAGTGGTTTAACTGCATGCAGCGTAAGTGCACACAGATCTAAGAGATTTGGGGAGCTTAGGAAAAGTCTGTGACTTCTGCATTGAATACATTTAGCAGTGTCCCTTGGCATTAATAGATCAAAGCATTTTAATTAGAAATGTAACTAAAAGAGAGGCCATAAAGATCCCATTCAAAATCACATTTTCTTTGTTCTAAGTTCCGTACTGACCAAAAAGTGTTATTTTAGCTCCTGTTTTGTACGATAACCATGATATTCAGTGGCAGTTGGGATAATCATGTGTCGTACTGTTTAATGAGCAAAAGATCTGGCTCTTAATGTAGTCTGAATTTGGATCCAGTCCCAGTAAAGACACAGTCATTAATATTGCTATTTTGTTGTTATTAATAAAAGGAAAACGGCTTGTATTTCATAGAGGTTTTTCATTTATTTGATTGAAGTTTGTGTAAAGGCTGTACTTGTGGGGGCTAGTTACGCTAAGAGGTAGTGTTGGTATTTAAACACTAAGATATTTCAGAACGCTTTGGTTTGTTTCCCCTTGGGCAAGACCACGTCCTTGCCCTTTGAATTCTGGCTCTCTGTTTTGAAGGCAGTCTGAGGACGCGATCTGCACACTGTGACTGTGGTGGAGGGATATATGAAAACAACTAATTTGCAAACGAGCTCTGAGCAATTAATTTGGGTCCCAGCATTGGCCTTGCAGCTGTGCAAACTACTGTACAAATTAAACCCAAGAGTACATTTTTCAATGAGGACATTCATACCTGTTCTAGAAAAAGCCGTAGACCATCTGACTGGCACAGTCACCCACTGTATCCTTGCAGCTACAGTGAAGGTGTTGTCAGATGTAACTAGATGCTTAGAAAGGTTCCTCTTTAAAACCTCAGAAGAAACGTGACCCTCTGAATTCATGAGGTCAGATAGTGCTTCAGGTTACACTGATGCAACTTCACTGACATCAGTGGAGTTCTAGTCGTGTCACCAAGGCCACAGTCTGACCTGACGACCTAGCTACTATTTTAGCAGGAAGTTCCACAACTCCTGCCTGATGCTGCTTGATCTCGGGCTGGTGTACAGACACCAAATTCTACTAACGTGAAATAGATTTAAAGGAGATCCAGTTCCGAGTTGTATTAAAACAGCTACATCTGTATAGTAAAGTGATTTTGAATGGTTTCTGAGAGGTTCTACTCCAAGTGTTACACTGAGAAGAAGTCTAATTTACACCCCTCCTAACTAAGGACGAATAGACTTGGAAACCAAGTTCCCTTCACACTCCTTTTATATGGCTTCATTGTCTTCAGAAGAGTTAGATTTCATTCACACTGGTAAAAATAAGACAAGAAACAGATACTTGATCTTTATTTCTGCCACACCATAGATCTTACTGCACCAGAGGGTGTTAGTCAGGCTTTGATGTGTCAAGTGGACAAGTGCATTTTAGGTCAGGGTGCCTTTTATCACCAATTTAATGGAAATGTATAAGGTAACTTCTTCCAGAATAAGGTGAAAATACCAAGGCACATAAAAAACTGTACTTATTAAGTAATTAAGTACTTGCAGTTATTGGAGGAGGAGGGTCTGAGAGAGAGAAAAGATTGAATAAAGGAAGAAAGAAGAAAAAGAAAACGTGAGGTTCCAAATTTCCTTGCTCTTTGTCAATACTAAATGGTTGTAACAGCCTTCATGCAAACCAGTAGTTCAGTCACAAATTAAGTACTTCAAATGCCACTTCTGTTGGGGCCTGACTGAATACTGACATTACCAGTTACTCTGGTATTATCATCATGGTGAGCTTCTCAAATACTACGTTCAGAATATTCTATAAGTAAAATGTACAGCCTTACCTACATTAAAAGCTCCCAGGAGACCTTGAAGTGAGAGATCGCTTTATCAGGTTTCTCTCTCTAATAGAGTTTGGCAATTTACTGCGTGAAAATAACGGAGAACCGTCGAGTTTAAATTGAACATCACCATATTGTGCTTTCGTGGAGACTGTTTCGTGCTGATCAACATTGAAATGGTATTGTTAGAAGAAAACATCAAAGGAATGGAAAAAAATGGGCTAAATACAATATGCACTGGGAAGAACAAGAAAAATACAGTTGTCACATCCAGGTCAGTCTGGTTTAAAAGTTGCTGTAGCAGAACTAAATCCCAGTGGAAAACGGTTGTCCTTGCAGTTGGGGTTGCTGTGACTGGGGGGTTGTTATGAGCTGTGCTCGTTGTAGGGAACTCAAAGCATAATTCCTTCTGATCTGTGGGCTAGTGCCCAAGGGCCCCAACCTGGTGTCGCTGCACTGTTTTGTCTAGCTCTGACCCGACTGGAGAGGAACATACTAGAGTTATTGGCTTTTGTATGAAACCAAAGGTACTCCTCATGGGCAGCTTCGCCTTCTGAACTAGAGACCTAGAGACCTTCTGGGAAGTTCACTGAAGTCAGCGGGAGCCTGGTTCAGGCATGTTTTGGACCACACTAGTAAGTTGTTTTCCCTACCTAATGTGCTTTACTCAGGGGAAGAGGCATAAACTTCCCCATTCACCGCTGGAAGAGCTGCACTGACTGCAGGCCAGGCTGTCTTAGCTTAACAAATGAATTAACTCGGACAACTTCTTAAAACTTTTTCCTGTTTTCAGGTTCTCCAGTAAATGCGTACTTGACACAACTCCTACTGCAGGATTTGTATTAAGGAGGAACAGAGGAGCAGCTCTCTGTATTTTAATTCAGGCAATAGCTTTCCTTTCGCTCTTAATTTTATATATATATATATATGTATAAAAAGTATATCTTTTCACAGGCCTTTTAATAAGCCCCAGGAGATATTTTGGGGGCTGAAATAATGGGAAATGTAGTCTTCTCATGGTATTTTGGTTCCAGAATGGTGGAGGTACTAAAAGAAAACAGTGGATATACGTTATTTGGGACCCACAAATGGCTCCCTTGAGAATTCATAACCCTGTGAAAAACACATGTATGTATTTGAATACCAAGGGAGCAATTTTATTTGGGTTTTTTTGAATACCACCGTGTTTGACTTCGTTCAGTTTCCTCCAGAGCCCCCATATACAGTCCTAATGTATGTCGGTGATAACCTCATGAATATCAAATACACCAGAAAAAAAATACCACTCAGTTTGCAATATTCATTCCTTACTCTTGCCGCTCCCATTCTCACCCATTTGCACTGAAGTTACTAGGGAAGAGTCAAGATCCTCCCAGCTAGTGAGATTAGTTTGACATCTATTTCAGGTGCCTTTAACATGAATGACCCCTTTGGGATGAAATATTAGTGTGGTAGGAAACAGACAAAAGCAGCAACTGTGAAACAACCCGAGGAATTTTGAACAGCGGGCTCTGAGCAGCGGTGTGAAGCTTACCTCAAGTAGACGCGAAGCAGTCTTCCTCGGGAGGAGAAACGTGTAGCCAGATGACAACTGATCGCCCAGCTGCTGTCTGAAAGGGGTCAAGTCCAGAAGAGATGTAGGGAATGCCCCAAGAGGGAAAATGAAGCCTGAGCACACAAGGAAATACTGATGGCAGTCGAAGGCAGGCTGGTGTTGGAAAGGTGTGGGTGTAGACTCCATTGAGGTGCAGAAGTATTGCCTCTTCTTCGAGTTGCAGCGAGCTTCTTGCAAACATTGAACCGCGGGGTTGTACAGGTTGGAATATGATGTTCAAAGGTCGTGTAGTCCGACGTCTTGTGTCTGGAAACCCTGCTATTTGTAGTGCTCCCTGGTCCATTTCCCACTTGTATTAATCAAAAAAAGAAACACCCTCTGTTACCTGGCAGGAGCTGAAGACATTCGTAGGATGAGGCTTCTGCTGACAGTCTGGTTTTGCTGCTTCAGGTTTTCTAAGTGTTTTCCTCTTATCACTGTGTAGTGCACACTAGAAATGATCAATCAAGGTTCATGCACAGGATCTTTTCATGCTAGCAAGTGAAAAATCAATTTGTGTTCGAAGGAGTAAACAGTAGTACGAGCTTCATCTCCCCAGATACAAAATGTGTTCCTCGATAAAGGAGATGACAATGAAAGCTGAACTCTTGATGTATAAGCGCATAGGTGCTCATATGCAGGAAATAAGAGTAGGTTCCTACATTCATTCAACATGCTGCATTTATCTTTCCAATAAAACAAAGATAGGAAGAAGAGATTACTTGTTGAATGTCGGTTGTGCATCAGCAAAGCCAGAGGGGCTGTTCACGAACAGTTTATCCAGCTGAAAATGCGGTCGGTCAGTTCTGGCAAAGGCATTATTCATTGTGTATTTCTGCTTTCTGACAGTGCATTTGAATTTTCAGAACTCTGCTGACAAGTCTGTTGGAAGATTTTTGTTGCTGACATTTCTGAGAAATGCCTGCTGTTGGGTGTGTATTACAGGGAAAAGAGACTTTATATGATTTTTCTATGCCGCAAAACCAAAATCTGATCTCATGCAGGTTGTAAATTGCCTGGGAGGTAAGAGTGGTCAAGGAACTGTTGAATGAATACACGGAAGGTTAGATCAACATGGCTCATCAGATATTGTAACCGTTCACCCAATGTCATTTGATCTGCATAACATTAGATTTCTGCCCTCCTTCCCTCCCTTTAAAGTTTAGCACTGAGCCATCCAAGCCATACATTAAACCTTTGGTTCCACATCATTTAAGTTCTGTTCTCGAGAGAGAGAGACAAACCAAAATGTGCAGAGAACCTTATAATACTGGCTTGCGTTAGGTGGAATATTTTGACCATCTGACCTCTACTTTTTCTTCTTTCTGTTTTTTTTCAGCAAGCAATATTTAAAAGTAAACATGAAGCGTTTTGATGGAAAGGAGTTTTGCCAGCTGAAAATGAAATTGGAAGATGAGTTCAGTGTAGCATGTAGCTGTTGTGAAATCTTTTTGTTTTGATTGAAGTTTTATTACCTCAGGACGTCTGGCTGCAGCTTATGTAATATTCGCTGCTCCTCAGTCTGGAGTTCACGAACGCACTGCCAGCTGAGAGGAAAGCTCATGATGTGAAATGCAACTACTTGATCTTATGGAAGCCAAATTCCTGGAATCCGTGCTTTCGGCTAAGCTAGACCACGCCGCTCGCAAAGGAAGAAAAGCACCAAAAGCGTGCGCGTATCCAGGCTCTGCCCTCCCTCTTAGAATCTGCTCACTGATGAAAGCTGAAGGGGAGAGCCACAGGATAGGTCCTGAACTGGTTGATTTTTATTAGATTAGGAAAGTAGTAGTAAGGGGTGGATGTCCAATCCCGACTGAACTCCAGGGGAAACGTGGCGTTTTGTTAATGGCGATTCTAATAGCGGTTTGTTGCAGCGCTGGTAGTTGAGAACGTGATGAATGTTGTATCTGCTCTGTTTCATTCTGTCCTGATGAATCTGTGCCTGGATTCTGGGCCGTGCCACGTGGGCCTGCTTGCACTTGTTAGCTGAATGCAAGTGTTTATGGACAATTAAACTCGCGATTTTTGAGGCACGCTTTGAAAGGCTGAGAGGTTGTATTTTCTTTTTTTTTTTCTGTGTTAGACTATGTTTCTAATAGAGCTGTGCCTTTCAAGTCTCTTAGAATGTGCAACTTTAGCATGAATTTAGAAAAATGGTCTCATTTCGTTAGAAATCCATTAATAGTGATGTACTGAAAGACTCTTACATTGATCTTCTCTCTGATAGCCATGTTGTAATAATTATTCTTTTAATGTTTGCATCAATCTAAATGTTTTCCTCTTTGTGCTGTGTCCTACTTGGATCTCCCTGTATGACAATCACAGCACTTTGACATCTTGCATTACTTTAATACGAGTGATTCAAAACAAAGCAATGCCAAAGGGAACAAAAGTTCTGTCAAGCCATTAAAATCTTCTGTGCCATTAACACAATTAAATTGATGCATGAGCATTTAAAGTTATTAGCAAATGCTGCCAGCAGAAACTGGTTGTGATTGCATAATATATAGTGGGCTTTATTAAAGTAAAATGGTATGTTTGTTGTTATTATTGTCATTAGTTCTGAAGTAACATAAACTTGAACAGGGCTGTGAATGGGGAGAGGACTATGAAACAAGTCGAAACATGCTCTGCCCCGTCTTAGTCAGAGACACTGTTATCACAATGAAGACATTTCTAAACAAAGGAATACACGTAGTATCTCACCTAGCTGTTGAAAACGGTGTGTGTAATGGGATGGGAAGGGTGTTAAAGAGAGGGCTTCTCTACCTCTGCTGCCCTCACTCTTCCCCATCTGACTCATTCGGGTGGATTTTGGGCTGCTCCTGTTAACTGCTGTGAGAGATTTTGTGGTTGGTGTGTACACTGCAAGCTCATTGGGGAGTATTTGTTTTGTTTTCTCGTATTCCAACATCCTCATTTTTCAATGAAAAAAATCAAGAGTGTATTAAAGACATATGTACTCCCACTATCCCACCACATGTCCCAGTAATACCCATGCTTGCTAAGCTTTTGGTTGAAGCTAACTATATTCCTCACTAAAAGGAGAGTTGGTATGAGGTACGGATAATAGAATCATAGAATTGTCAGGGTTGGAAGGGACCTTAAAGCTCATCCAGTTCCAACCCCCCTGCCATGGGCAGGGA
>WTSP01011312.1:20216-32779 GCA_025331215.1 Actenoides lindsayi
TGCTAGGACAAAGGTTGGACTTGATGACCCTGGAGGTCCTTTCCAACCATAATGATTCTATGATTCTATGATTCTAAGGTGCTGATAGAGGGCTATTTCTGTGCTGGTGTGTCTGTGCCTGTGTTGGTTTAGTCATGCTATTTTGTGCAAGTGTCAGGGGAGCCTTTGACCATTTAATCTGTACGTACAAATCATATGAATGTGGGTTTTTCAGACCAGATGGTGATGCTATATAGTGCTGAGCAAACCTCATGTACATGTTTTCTGTTTCACTTTCTGAGTCTTGGGGTGAATGGAGTGAAAATATGGTACTAACCTGAATAAAGAAATAAGTTCTCACTTGTGCTTTTTCTTCAAATATTAAAGCTATGAAATTAACTATATTGACTATATTATTAGCTAACTGTCATACTTGGGGAACATATTTATATAAGACAGATCTTTTCTCCCTCTACTTGTCAAAGGAACTAGGCAGTTTTGGAAAGGAAAACTGCATGAAAAGTTGCACTTTGTTCTGAATTTTACTCATATTTTGGTCAAAATGGGGGAAAACGAATTGTAAAACATTTGTAAACTTGGTACAGAAGGATGTCTGTGCATAGTGGTGAACTCAATAATACAGATAGTGGAGTTGCAGTTGCATAAAATTTGTGAGTGGAATAAATCCCTATATCTTTGGAATTCTTACAGTTCAGTGATTTATGGCAATTAAACATAAACCAAGTAAAGAAATAAATGTTTTGAGAAGAAAAATTTTAAAGGAAGATTACATGCTAAGTAAACAGAACAGACTCTAAACTGGAAGTGTTGAATGTCTTTTATGAAACAGCATGATCTTTATTATTCTAATCCATCAAAATTCAATCAGGGGACTACGTTTTTACAAAGCAAAGCAATTACTATCCTTAATTAAGTGGGGATGTGCTTAAAAAAAAAAAAATATATATATATATACATATATTTTATATAGGTAGAAATAGAGCCTGTGGTAAAAAAAAGTTACTCTTTATCAAAAAACAGGAGCTATTTCATTGTCACATTTATTATTACACCAATTTGAAACAAATTAGTAGGTGGTTTTGAAATTGCATACCCTTCTACTTACATCAAACTCGCATTGTGCACACTGTAAATTTTCATGCTGGGAAATCTGTATATTTTATCAGGTGGCAGCCATTGACTTTACTTAAACTAAACCTTGCCAGCTGGAGCCCAGCTGTTTCAGAACTATAGAGAACAGCAATTCCCTGAAAAATGTGGGCTGCATTCAAAAGAAGGGTCTTTTCTTTGGGAACGGTGGCTAACTCGCTTGTATTTCTTCATCTTTTTTGATTTTAGACCTTGATCTAGGAATTCGTTAGAACTTACTCTTATCTACTATATCTACTATAAGATATCACTCTTATCTAGGAAAATATTTAAACACTTACTGCACCTTTTCTCAGGAAATGCAGGCATTCAGTTCATTGGATGAACAGCTGATTTCTCCAGTAGGAAGTGGGTATCACAGTCAGTGCAATGAGAAATGCTGAAATTTAAACACATGCTTAACTAACCCTTCTTCCTAGGGATGCTTTCTTGACTCTTGACCTTAAATACAAGCACATTTTTGGCAGTCAGTTATGTTTCTGCTGCAACTGAGTGCCTTTGCTTTGCAGGAGTAACTTCTTCAAGTACAGCAAAATGGCACAAAGATAGTTGTAAACACCAACTCCTCCGGTAGTGGAGAAGCCTATGACTTTCCAAAAGCACATATTTTAGTAGGAAGAATGTGTCCTGCTTGCAGGGTTTCAAAAATCTAATTGACCTCAAAGGCTGTAAGATTGTCTCCTTCTGAAACAGGGCATTTAATGGTGGAAGCATGAAATGATCAAACTGATTTATATGTGGCGATTTCATTTAATGCATGGGAATTTTAAGCCAACCCAAATCTGTCCTGAATTAATTGAACATTGGAGTTATTCACATGCAAATTTTGCAGCTGTAGATCCAAATAGTTAAGGTGTTTAAGAGCTATTGACTCTCCAAAACAGATGGAAAACACTGCTTTTATTCAGATGACTTAAGAAAACACTTCACAATTTAGGCTAACAAAAAAAGATGAACTGTACCAGTAAAGGCAACAGTCCACCCACAATAAACTTTTAAAATCAAATACGGTATAAACAGTGTCTGCACAGGTTTTGTAGTACTGCAACCATTTTGTCTTACAAAGTTGAAACCAGTCATTTATAAATAATTACCATGATGACACTTTTGTGTAATGTACAAGGTTTGGATTAACCCTTTATAAATCAGATTGCAAAGCACTGAAACTGTAAGTATATTTCTAATTATCTTATATTTCTAATTATCTGAGACCCTATCTAATCCATACTTCAAGTTTACTTCAAGGTGGTATTAATTATAGGGCTTCACAGGAAAGGAATTTCTTGCATTTCCTGGTGAGCAATAGTAATTTACTTCCCTATCCAGGAAAATCTGTCAACTTAGTTGAAGCAAAAGGCTTATGCCTAGCAGGTATTGCTTCTAAAATAACGTGGCTCACAGAATTCACCATGAGCTTGAAAGGATAGACTCTGTTTTAATTCTCCTCCCTACCGCAGGTGTGAAAAAAGTCAGCCACGTCTCAGGAAGCAAAGCCCTCTTTCCTTCTGGGCAGGATCCGTCGTCTGAACATGGAAGGCCATGGCTTACTTGTTCATTTGAAGCTCCCTTGGTAATCAACAGGCAGACACAGTGTGTCTTGCTCAGAAAAGTTCATCTCAAGTAGATCAGCTGCCTGGTGCCCAAAAAGTGCAGAAGTGCCTTAACCCAGAGGTATCCACTGCAAATAATTACTGTGAGGCCAAAAGACAAAGGTTTTATTGGCCTGGCAATGAGTTTCTGCATGAGCAGGAAACGCCCTTGGATTCTTAAAAATAATGCATTTAACAATTATTGCAGATTTTCCACCACGTGAATGAGAAAAGAGAATAATGGAGAAATGACACAGACATACCTCACTAAATGATGATCTGAGGAAAGCTGATGCGTGTTTTTGTCTCTCTCTCTCCCTGATTTCAGCTCTGTCCTTTGTCACAGGGATATCCTCTTCTCTTTCTCTCCCTTTCATCTCTTTTTCCTGAAGCTAGAAATGCTGGGCTAACACATTGATCCTGTGCCCTAACAGTCCTGAATACCTCCTGGTGCAGTGAAGGTCCTCTGCCAATTTCCTCAGCAGTTTTGTCAGTTTTCCCTGATGATGGTCTGTGTTGCTGCTGTCACTGGTTCATTGTTTTCGGTCTTTTCAGCAAAGGACTAAAACATTGTCACTTGTTTGTTTCCTAGCTCCACATTTCTTTTCAGGACACAGGTCATCATTTAGGTGAGTTGTCAGTTGCTGAGCTGTCTCTGCTTTGGTCTTTCTCACAGTGTCAGCCATGTGCACAGTTGCAACCATGGCAGCTGGGACAGGAGCCTGTAGGATGGCCCCTCGCTGTGTTACCAGAAATGAGAGAAGTTCCTGGAAGTGGGTCACAGTTAGAAGAACCTGAGGATGCCCCAGAGAAGGTAAACGGTTTTATCTTCCCTCAGACCTCTATAGAATGGTGTGTGAATTGTCTGGCTGATCACCGTAATGCATCCCAAGTGCACATGGCCTCCTCCTTTGTGGCTGTTGTGGACAGTGTGCCCCTTCTCCACTTATGGTTGGACAGAAGCTCTTGGACTTCTTCTATCCCTCCTTACTGCTTCAGTGGCAGGTTAGCTAAGCCACAGACAGTTTTCAGTGGAGCTAGTTATGTTTCAGCTCTTCTCAGGCTACCTGGGATTTTTACATGGAATGAGATATAACACAGCAAAATTTAAAACTATTACTATTTCTGAGTGAGTGCCTCTATTAATATCAATAAATACTGATTCAGTTTTCACCTTGGTGATGGACAAACACCCCTGCTTGTCAGTAGCTTGCTTTTGTCAGAGAGGTCAGCAGAAATGCCTGTAATTGTGAGAAGCTACATATTCTGTTGTTGTAGCAGTCCTGGACTTCCTTGATGCTGGTATTGTAGTTATGCATACTTCACTGTATGTAGGGACGTTTGGTCTTCTGATTAAGGCCTGGACTGGAGAGTTGAGCTGGTGTCTGCACCACATACGAGTCCTGTGACCTCAGGAAAGCTGCTTCCTACCTATGTCTCCATTTTGCCACTGAGACTATTATTTTTATTTTACCTCACTGAGGCATCGAACGTATCCTTTAAGCAGATGGTATTATGGTAATGCAAATGTTGTTAGAGGATCCTTATGAGTATGGATCTCATCACAGCTGTTTGGACTTCATCTCTTCTCTGTGGCGGGCTGATTCCAAAATAAAGTCAAGTTATTGCCCATATTAAACATTACACCCTATCTGCTTTTTGTCTGGCACTTTATAAAAAGGCTTCGCAAGACGTAAACATCAGGATTTTTTTTTGTTTTCCAAAGAGCCACATTCAAACAAAACAATGAAACATAGAAATTTTAAGAAGAGTATGTTTCTACTCCAGCTTAAGGGATATCAAGAGGAATGGCACTGCTCTAACTGAGCAGCCTCAAAAAATCTTCAATTCCATGGACATTGCAGATAATATGTCTTGGTACTTCTGACAGAACTCCAATGACCAGAGGTTTGAGGCAGACCTGCCAAGCCTTTCCCCCACAGTGAGTTTCTCCAGGATAACTAGAAGACTTTTAAACTGAAAATTTAATTTGGGAAAAAACTCAAAGTGACTGTGGCAGACAGAACAGGAGTTAAAAAAAAAAAGACAAGCTAAAAGGGTTTGAATGCAGTTCCATCCCCTGCCCATGCTGGCCCTGCCCACCAGTCCCTGCTTCCAGTCGGCCTGTGGCTTTGCCAGTAGCAGGAATTTTGGCTCAGTCCTTCTGTCCCCTGAGGCCCAGCTGGCCCTGTCCCCTGACATTCCTCATTGACTCCCAGAGCTCACCTCTTCCCCCTCCTGCCTCTGCCTCACAAGGGACCAAGAGAAGGAGAGGTCACTTGGTCCTCCCTTCCCGCTCTCACATACCCATCTCTGAAAAGCTGCAGCAAGCGCACTGCCATGAACGAGCAAAGCAAACATGGGCTCCACGCAGTGGCTCCCCTGCTCTGGCTGCTACCAAACTCAAATATTTTCCATGTTCTTCAGCTCTGTACGCACAGAGTCTTTTCCTAAAGATGCAGGACAGTCCTCCAGGACTTCCTTTAACAAAGAGGTTTGGTTTGTTTGTTGGTTGATTGGTGTTTTGTTTTGTTTTGTTTTCTTTAAATTCCCGCATGTTGTGATTTCAATAGCAATAGAGTATAAACATGTCTTGGCAGGTCTTCAAGTAATCTAAGTAGCCAGAGCTCTACTGACATTGGCAGACATGGACAAGCCACCACATTTGAAGACATAAACTAGAGGGTCCATCCTGCTGACACAAAAGACAATGGCAAACCTCCTGCTGACTTCATAAGAAGCAGGATCTGACATTTAGTGCAGTATCTGGAGAGGTTTGCATATATGGTCTCTGGAGAACTTACAATAACATACATTTCATTCTTTCCCATGCATGTCCAAACATGAAGTCACTTGTTCAATTACAACCCTATTCTTACTCTGTTGGGTAATGAGGGGAAAACAAAAGAGAGTGCATTTGCTTATAGCACTGGATTTTCCCCCAAAGCTAGCACAATTACACTAAGACATTTTGCTCTCAAGAAAATGTACAAAGACAACAGGAGAAAAAAAACCCAAACCCATACTGAATA
Source organism: Actenoides lindsayi (assembly GCA_025331215.1). Lineage (NCBI taxonomy): Eukaryota > Metazoa > Chordata > Aves > Coraciiformes > Alcedinidae > Actenoides > Actenoides lindsayi. The sequence goes on from WTSP01011312.1 coordinate 25,987, forward strand.
ATTGTAAAATGTTATTGAAAGGATTTATAATGGATGCCAAGGGTTTTTACAGAATGGCATTAGGAAAGCTTAATTCTTTAAAATTGGGGTGAGCGCGTATTTAGTTATATTTCAGTAGGGTTTAAAAGGCCTCCTGTTATCAGCATTGTTCAGTGAAAAGCTCTTATTTTTTTTAAATGTACACCTTACTTCAAATCTTTTCCTGCAATTTGATTTTGAGAGGAAAAACTGGTTTTTAAAGCTAATTATTATTTATATAAATCTCAAGAATGTACAAGAATAAGTTATTAGAATTTTAATTTGATGACCTATCAGCTACTAAAAATCTTGAAAATACAGTGAGTGCAAAATGGTACAATTAGCTGATTGAAAGTCTAAAGGCTGTCCTTCCAGGCTTTCCAAATATTATATGGCAAGTCTGACTGAAGCAGGATGTCATCACAAATTTGTGTGAAGATGAGGTGTCTGGAGCATGCCAGAAAGATGTAGGGAAGAGAGAAGTGGAGAAGGCATGGTGAGCTTGTGAAGCAGAAGGACACAAGGGTCCCTTGTTTCTCTCTCTTTATCATCATAACCTGGTTATGCTCAAGCTGAGTTTAGCTCTCACTTTCTGGCCTCTGTTCCCAGTACTGCAGTGTCTTGGTCATGTTCCACAATCTTTCCTGTCCCAGAATTTTCATGGAGTTGCATAGCAAGACATGTAAAATTTGGCCCTGGGCTTATTAAATACAGAAGAACAATGGATGGAGAAGCACCTCTAAAAAATAGACTCAAATTGATTTGTTACATCCTGCCCCAAAGCAGGCTTGCTTACCTGTCAGCCTTCATTTCTTTTAGCAAAAGCTAAATACCTCTGTTTTTCTTTTGTCTTATACACTAACGAATCATACTACCAGCACACCACCACTTCTAGTGGAAACAAAGTGGCTTGCAGGAGTTACATACCTATAATCTCCCTGTATGAATATAAAAGGATTACTTTTCGTTTATTCCCTAGGATCCCTTCAGGCCAGAAAACAGCTGGGTTGTCTCAGCTATACTCCACAAGAAGGTTGCCATAGCAAGCCCTTCAGCTAAATCTATGAATGCATAGCATACTTGTCTGGCTTTTCTAAGGAGGATTAGCATGTCTAATTGAGAAACATTACCTGTTGTTCACTCTCAGGCTGCAGTTGCAGTCATTGCAGCATATACTTGACTCCCCTTCTGATATTCACATCTGAAGAAAACTGACTGTTGCAAAATCCTACTGCAGGAGGTTCCCATGTGCAAAAAAAGGATAGTCCCTTACAGGAATTGTCAAAGAATTGTATCCCAACCTCAAGTATGTTGCTGCCTTGGCTCGGCTTCTGTGCCCAGTTTACTCTGACCCCGGAGATTTTCCATTGCAATTGCCAAAGCAATCTGAGAGTGGAATATTCTGCAAATGTTTTGTGACAATTTGAACTTTTTGTAAGAACATCAACTAGCACTTTTTCTTTGGACTCGTGACTACTGCTCTTGTTGTATCATTATTGCTAAGCTAACTAGTTCCTTTGGAGTCCTTTGTACTTAAAGAATGTTTACATAATTTATTATTGCCCCTGCCCAGAGGCAATTGCAATGTATGTCACAAAAGGTACAACATTGAGGACACAGTGAACTATGCAAAGTTAAAACTATACAGCACAAAATTGTGGCTGTTTCTTCAGTCATAAGGTTTTCTTCAGTTTACAGTTTGTCATGCCAGCCAAGAAATGGAAATAGAGTTGTCAAGTCAAAAGAAGCACACTCTGAGACATGGAGAAACAAAAAGCACTTTTAAATATAGCTTTAATCTTTAAGCTATTGTTCACTTGTGGCTGGTTTGCTGCAAGTTGTCTTGTACCTAAGTGTCTCATCCACCTCATTTTATCCAGCTTCAACTATGTATTAAGGCTGCTTCCTGGAATAAGAAAATAACTTACCTTTAGTCCTTTGACAGCACTGATATACTTTATTTACACTCAGTTTTTTTGGCCAAACTAACTCAACCACACACAAGAGTGAGACACCCTAGTCAGGTCTTGGGAAAAACAAAAAAAGAAATCTGAGGGTCACATCTTTCTCTCAGTCTGTTGGTTTTTTGTTGTTTTGGGTTGGGTTGGGGTGTTTTTTTGGTTTTTTTCTTTTCCAGGCTGTTAAAGTCTTTCTTTGTGGCTTGCAGATTTATTTTATGTTCCTCTGATATCAGAAAATGTATCTGAACCTCCTCATTATTAAGGCAGTTTTGGACATGGCAGTTATCACATTAACAACATATTACTTACAAAGCCTTGACAATGGTATTTGACTGGAATTGCCCTATTAACAAATGAACTAGTTTCTGTCCCTTTTCCCTAGTACAAAAGCTAGTTGTCAACCCTATGCAACGAAAGTCCTGCCTGCCCTTAAAAGTTCATATTTTTCATTTATTTTCCCATAAATCCTCTTAGCATTTCAAAAGTTCTTTTGATTCACTTGTGAATACAATGGCCTTTTATTTGCCTCCACCTTGATTTGTTTGTTGGAGTGGTTAAAGGATCTCTCCCCAGGGCATTTGTCATTCTTGTGCTTCAGACAATGTTTGCACAATTTCCCTTTCATCCTTTTCCCCATTACCTGTGATTTCTGCAACACTGAGATCTCTTGCACAACATCATCACTCGTAAAAAATCACCATGTATCTTTTTGAATGAGATTCCCTGTTATTTCCTAATTGCCTGTTTATATTTGAGAAGGGCTCTTGGCTTTTTTTCTGGAAGCCAATATCCTCCTTCAGGGCTGGTACTATCCTTGTCACCAGTCTGATGTCAGAGACCATGGCCTCTTGCCCGTGAATCTGCTATGTACACACTCACCAGCTGTCTGTGCAAGCACACTTAATAGTACTGCAGAAACTTTTAAAGAGCATACTCATTTTCCACAGTTTAATTCAAGGTTCATCACATTTAAAACAGTAATTAGAGTCAGGGTACATGACAGCTTCCAGAGCCTGAGGATCTGCTGGGACACCCTTTGATCCTCAGCACTTTACAGTCTACAGACATCTCCTTTATGGACCTGATGCAACGAATCGACATTCTCCTGTTGATCTCCTCTTGCATGTCACCTTTTTTTCCAATTAAATGCAATGGAAGTGGGTACTGCTCACCCTTCAGTTCCCACGGAGGCTGTCAGGATTCTGAGCTGCATCTCCCCAAGGAGAAGGCTGACCTGAAGGACTGCAAGCCTCATCTATGCAGCAGGACTGCAACTCCTGCTGGACAGGCAGAGCTTGGCAGTGTAGCACGGCTTTGGTAGCAGCCAAGTTTCCTGCTGTTCAAAAGAGCCAATTATTTCTGATTAAATTTGAAGTGAGAAGGCTGAAGGCTCCAGAAAAAAAACAGTTCCCAGAGATGAATCGCTATGTTACTAAACCTCCTGGTGTTGTGAAGGGAGACTTTGATTCTCTATAGAGCTGTACCTGTTTTGAGCTTCATCCCTGCCTATTAATTGAATAGACTCCTGGGCACAGCAGTTTAAGGGAAGAAGGTTTTCTTTTAATAGCTGGGTATCACTGATGCAGTGTATGAAGAGAGTTTTCCCAATGAATAGATTCCAAGAATATGAAAGATTTTCTTCAGTGTTTGGGCAGCTCTGATAACCTGGATCTGTCTCCTCTCCCTTGAAGCCCCTTTTCTTACCGCTGTAAAGGAATAAGTATTTCCAGTCTGGTTTTGGTTTCTGATTTCAGGTAGTGTGTACATGTGTGCCATTACCATCATTTCAGTGTGGATCTGTTGTGGTGGTTTTCTGTGCTTTAAGTATTTGTCATTTCAGCCAAAGACTGATCCCAAGTTATGGTCAGGCATGCTCAGTGGTCAAGGAGACCTTCCAATGCCAGGTCCTGTGAGTAGGATGCTTTAGATGCTTGATGCTATCTTTCGTGACATGTCACACTTAATAGATGGCGATGTTTGCATGCAAAGTAAAGTAGTTTGTTTTAGAAAGAGAAGGAGAAGAAAAAGAAAAGACACTCACAACAGCTTATGCATTATGTTGTGACCTGGCCATGCATGCCCTACTGTGCTCTTTAGGCCCTGGCTGGCACTACCTGTGCTTTGCTATTTCCCAGGGTGTGAGGGTGGTCCACAGCTGCTGCTACACCAGAGAGGGGAGATGTGCCTCCCACCCACTGACTCCACTTTCTCTTTGCAACAGAGTCCCATCTGAGCTCACTGACAGCCCTGGGTTGGTTCTTGATGCTTTGCTGGTGTCATTTTATGGTCTTTGGGCTAGAATGTAATGTTGTTTCACATGTCACTGGCCCTTCCTAGGTTTTCAGCTGTGCTATATGATTGTGGTTTTCAGGAACATGTCTGTCTGCACAAGTCCCTGTGGAGGCAGAGGAGGGTTTTATCTGCATGGCACAACCATGTAGGAGGGACAGTGGATGCATCCAACCTGCTGCACCCCAACAGCAGCTGGCAACTTCAGATATAGCACTCTTTTAGATTTCCTTTATAAAGGCTAAATTAAAAGCCTCAAAACAATATAAAACCCTTAAACATTCACCCACTTCTGAGTAAGAGCTGCTACAATGGGATAACCCAGTGTTACTGTCTTACTGTTGCATCTGACACACTGCTGACATCCCATTACAGTGTGTAGTACCTACAAAGCACCGCAGTGGGAATAATGACTCTGTGGCCACAAGCAGCCTCCTATGGAAAGCTATAATTTAGCGGCATTGCAGCTGTAATGCAGTGACCACTAGACATAAAAGTGGAGCTACAGTTTCCCAAAAGGCTTGCTTGCAGCAGGGTCATGACATTAACCTCATCCACACTAGCTGCAGTGGGCAAGTGCTGGACCAAAACCAGACAGGTGTTTTAAAATCAAGTCCTGTGATCCATTCCTCTTGAAAACGTCATTTGGCTGAGTTGTGATGGAGGTGTGTTGCCATGTTTCATGTCATTCACAAGTTTATTTAAAGTCTGTGATAAACACAGCTAAGAGAATCCCTCACAAGTGACAGAGGTTCTGGGAATAGCAGGTCCTAACTCTTACATAGCCTAGAGATAAACGGTTCTAGTGATGGCAAAGTAGACTGGACATTGTGGTTATAGGTAATAGCATACTATTTAAAATGTACAGGAGGAGTGTTTCTTAGTGTTGGAATAGTAAAACATCACCATAAACTTAACATCTCTCCAAGTAGAAGTTATGGTTAATAGGTGTTACATGTTTTCATGTATCTTTCATTAAAATGAGATATTTTCTTCCAGTGTTCTCTTCATGTATTTATTCAGGCTCCAAAAGCAGTGATTTTGTTATAAAAGATTCTGGAACATATTTTATTCTTTAAAACAATAAGGATCCAGCAGAACTAAGGTGAACAAGAACTAAGGATTTTTGGGTCCCAATTGAAGTAAGAAGTAAACATTACCACAGTCTGAGGTTGTCATATGAGTGCTTTAGGTTTTGACCTTTCGAGAAATGTGGTGAAAGCCGTGTAGTCTAAATTTTCCTTCCGATACTCATCGGCTCAAAGTATCACATTGGTCATATAATTACATATTAGGCCACCACTGAAAGCATAAGAAATACAAACTTTAATCAAAACTTGTCACCATATAAAGGGAAACCACTACCCTTTACTTCTATATAGCTGCTTTTTCCATGAAATCTGCAAAAATTACTGGTGATTTTTGATTGCAAATGTTCTTCAGTAGTAACATGAGATATTTTAAAAGAAATTCTGAATTCTTTTGGGGGTATTGGACAACTGACTTCTGAAAACCAGAACTTTTATAAATGCCTTGTGTTGTGGTGAACACAGTAAATCTCTAGTTGCCTTTTAAAATCTCAACCAATGAAAAGAAAATAATCTTTGGCTTGGTTCTGTTTTTCTTATGTTATCCATGGCCCAGATCCTGTTCCTGCTAGCCTCTGTCAAAACGTCTATGGACTTCTTGGCACTAAACTCAACCCTTAATTTTGCAAGAGTTATCTGCAAGAGATCAGCATAATTTACAAAAATACATTGATTATTTAATGTGGGGTTTTTTTAATCCCTGGCTCAACATGAACTAATTTTGTTCTCTTGACATCTTGCCTTCCCCAGTTGGTGTTCTGGAAGTCTATCTAAGCCACTTACGATAATTTTCTTATTCGGCAGTAATTTATTCCTTTGCTTTCCTCCCTTTACTGACCCCAATGAGTTGCTTACTCCTTACTTTTGTTTTGAAAAAATGCTTTCTGCACAGTAAGAACAACCTTCCTTGATCTGTATTTCTGTTGAGAACATATCAACATTGATTCAAGAAAGCAAGTGCATCAAAGTAAAAGCTCAGGCTTATCTTCTCCAGTATAGCTGCTGACCAAAGATTAGTGAATGCTTTTCAGGCTTTTGAAGTCACCAGTTCAAATTATTTTTCTACCAATGGCAAATGGCTTCCTCAGAATCATAGAATCATAGAATCATGGAATGGTAGGAATTGGAAGGGACTTCTGGAGATCATTGAGTCCAACCCCCTGCCAGAGCAGGATCACCCAGGGTCAGCCACACAGGAACAGATCCAGGTGGGTTTTGAAAGTCTCTAGACAAGGAGACTCCACAACCTCTCTGGGCAGCCTGTTCCAGTGTTCCATCACTCTCACAGTAAAGCAGCTTTTCCTCATGTTGAGATGGAACTTCCTGTGTTTCACCATTCTATTATTACCTCTTGTTCTATCACAGGACACCACTGAAAAGAGACTGGCCCCTTCTACTTGACACCCACCCTTCAGATATTTGTAAACATTAATAAGA
>WTSP01011313.1:9869-26082 GCA_025331215.1 Actenoides lindsayi
CACTTGGGGGGCCCATTTTAGCTCCGTACCCCAGTAGAACCCTCTTTTTTTTTTTTTTTTTTTTTTCCCCTGGATGAGATTTCTGCCGGGTCCGTAACTCGAATCAGCTCCCCGAGAGCCAGACGAGTGCAAAGGAGAGGGGAAAGTCGAAGGTGGAGAAAAATAGGACATCCTCATTTTGGCATGTAACCGTACTCTAAATATTGAGCTTACTACTGAATTAAGTACACGGATTCAGAATCTGATCACCACTCCTTGCATTATTTATTTCGTTCTTGCATTCAGTTTGTTCTTAATTATTTCTGGAGTTCTCCTCTGGAACAGATGTTGGCTGGCATTAGTGCAAAGAACAGGAAATGCAGAGAATGAAAAGCTGGGACAATTGTTGAGCTGCAGTTTGTGGTTTTGATGATAGCTAGGAAAATGTGGTCAAGCTTTGGGGCTATCTCACAGCCAGGAAGCGTGGGGGCACGGGGACTTGAACTTTCTTCTTTTCTTTGCCCCTATAACCAGAGTTAGAAACGAACTTACATTTTAAACTAGCAACCCGTGAGTGGTTTTTATGTTTCAAACTAGCAACATCTTAAACTGCAGCCCTGCACACCATCCTACCATTACTCCACAGGAAAAGCTTTTTCTGTTGGCGGTGAGACAGCGAAGAAAGCAAAAAGCGTGTCCGGGCTCTGCTGCCAGTGCTTGGGGTGACACGAGCAGCTTGTGACCTCTGCCACGGGCAGCCCAAGCATCTCGTTGGGCTGCACTGTGCTGTGGAGATAGCCAGGCTGTGCCTGGCAGTCCCTAGTGCAGAGCTTTGTCTGCTGGCCCAGGTTCTGTATAGCAGGTTTCTTCCCCTACTGTGTGAGAGGCAAGACCTTTTACTCTCAGAGACCTCAGGTCCTGCTAATATTACAGTACCCGTGAGGTTTTCTTTGCAGAACAAAGTGTCATTTATAAATGGGTTTAATACCAGAAGTTCTCTCGGTCAAGAGCATCGCTGGTTGTTTTGGCTTCAAAATAATTATACAAAATAGCTAAATGAATAGTGCTCTGCATGAGAAAGCTCACATCCTCGTATGCCAGCGATGTATTTGTAGCTCGTTTTCATGTGGAATTTTATTAGAATTCCATTATTAACCTACCCTGAGTTGCAGGAATTTCAATAAATGTGAAAACTGGTCGATGGCTGTAGTCAATGCTCCTGGGAGTATTTGGCACTCTCCTGAAAAATGCTTCTGACCTATTGCACACAAAAGAAATCTCTGGCCTTTAGAAAGAAAACAGAGCTGACATTTCAATGGTCTTCTTGTGGTGTCTAATGAGTATCAAGTGACTTGTGTGTGTGTGTACCTCAGTTTGATATTAAATTTATTTAGTAGCGAATTTCATTTGTTTTGTTCCAGAACAGATCCAAGTTCCAACCCTTAACAATAAATGTTTTCGCTTTCAGGGATGTGAGGAATACAGGGTGGCCTTTTGGGTGCTCCAACCTTAATATTTAATCAGCCGGAGAGAAAATCTGAAAAGCTTAAGCCAATAAAAGAAATAAGATTTAATAATGAAAGAAAGAGAGCTGCTCTGGATCTGAGCAGGCACTAATTGCAAGACATTATAATGTTGCAGCTACAGTCTGGATTCCTCATCTCTGACCTAGAGATTGCCTTTTCCCAGAGGGAGATGGGCGGCACTTCTCTGATGGCCAGGCTAGAGACAGCGTTTGTTAGCGACTACACTGCATCCTATCTGAAGGCTGATAAATGGATAATAGAGGCAAGAAAAATTAAATGGTTCAGGGCTATAAATAGACTAAGCTGGCCTGGCTATGCCACAGACGAGCTGAAAAGATTGAGTCCCATTCTTACAGCTTTCAGAGGGAGCAAGACCAAGCCCGACGCTAAAGAATAGAGCAGCTATTGTTCTACACGCGTTTCCCAACCCACAGGCTGCTCAGAGGGTCTCCCTTTCCAAGTGAGCTCCTGGGCCTGCCTCATTACAGCTGCTGTCTGGAAAACAGGCCATTAATTTCAAGCCTGTGTCGCCTCCTTGACACCAGGTTCAGCACATTTCGTAGGGACCAACTGCAGCTTCCTTAGAGAAGGAGCAGTTACGCAGCTGCCGTGAACTGGTTTTCACACAAGGGAAAAAGAAAGAAGAGTAATGAGCTTTGGGGTCAGTCCACTCGTTGGTTTTCCTTTGCTGTTAGTTTGGAGGACGGTGCTTCAAATCCACGCAGCAGACTGTGAATGATTTTGAGGGACCCAGGTTCCTCTGCTGGTTTATCACCTGCATCAGGGGTGGCTCCATCAGAGCCGTTTCACCCACCGTGCTCATCTGCTGCTTGAGGTAACAGATCAGCACGACCAGGCAGATGGCATCAGGAGATATAAGCTGACACCGTAGGTTTCCTACCTAACCCTGCATTGGAAAGGCTGACAGGAAGCACTGAGCATCTCCAGTACTTCTGGATACCACCAGGCCATGGGAAGAGGAGAGTAATTTGTTGGGTTAGGTGGCGTGTGGTGGATCAGCAGCATGAATAAACTGCTGACTTCATTCCTGGGCAATCCTAAGAGATGCTAAGCCTGCCATGGGTGGCAGGCACAGCCTTTGAGAGAGCAGTTGGCCATCCAACATATAGCTAACCCTGGCTTTGTAGAACCGCTGTCTGTTTATATGAGGATGAATATAACAAAGAAGTTTGGCACTGCACCTTCACACAAAGAGAACTGACGTACGCAGAAGACAAACACTGAATTCAGACACCCCTCAATTTTTGAAATCCACTTCCCTGTTCTGTGGCACAGACACATTTCCAGCTCTGGTATTTATATTGGCCCTTTTTAGGCATATGCAAATAACTACGTCAGTAGCTGTTCCTGAAAAATCTGTATTTAAAAAATCAGGAAGATATCAAATTAGAAAGACAAATAGGAAACCTACTATCATCATGACCCAATGCACACAATATAGCTCTAAATTACTGTTTTTTTTCCTCTATTCTTAAATAACCAGCTTCCCAAAGTCCCTTTCTAGTGAATTAGTATGTGTTTCTCTGACTCTGTTTACAGAAATAGTTGATGCTGTGATTCTTTTTGTTTTTTTTCTTTCCTTGTGAATTGTCTATGGTTAAACTATATAAAAGTTTCCTGTCTGAAACAGAGTTCAGCTAAAGAAAGGAGTTGTTACTGTCAATGAAGACAGACAAACAGACTGACTTCACAAATTCTAATTAAAACATTCTAGGAAGGATTCTCTTATAGGAAAAGGAAATTACTTAAAACATGTATCCTATAAATACAGGCTCGCTGAGATGCAGAGCAGACGTTGTACTGATACCCTTCAGCTCCCGAGCCCAGCTTCACGTTCAGAACAGAAAACTGCTCTTCCGAAAGCAAAAATGTCTTTTAACTATCTTTGCTGGCTTTCAGACACGGCTGATAAAGAAATTCTTGTCAAAATCAGAGCAGGGTAAAACTGCCCAGCCGTACCCAGCTGAAGGCCAGCAGCAGCTTTTCAGATTATGAAATTGCTTGCAGCAGAGATTTTGTTTGACGTTCATGCCACGCAGATTAGCGGCACCAATACGTTCTTTCTGCTTCAGAGACTCTGGTAGTTAGTGGTGAGCAAATGAAATGTATGAGGAGGATCAAAATTAATCACATTTATGAATCAAAATTATAAGCACTTCACAATAATTCTCTAAGGACATTGCATTTCCTCCCTTCCTTTCCGTGGGTTTTAGAGAACAAATTAAAAAAATACCCCAACTCTATGATGTAGTGAATGTTCTAGAAAACAACTGTGAGTCTTCACCTTGTGCCTGGTTTGGGGTCGGTAGGTGAAGAGGAGACCTGACAGGGTGTCCACCTTGCATCTGTGGGAGGTGACAGGGATGAGCTGTTCCAGCAGGCAGCCCCCACCTCTTGAGTGTGTGGCTTGGTACCACTGCTTCTGCCCCTCTAGGAGAGGTGAGGATCTGGGGAGACACTGCCACTTTGCCCTGATGTTACACATGAGCCACATGCTCTAAACTAGAAAAAAAAACCTGTAGGAAAAACTGTTCTCTGGGGCTTTCTTCTTGGCTCGCTGGCTTTCCTTTTCTGCAGTAGGAGAAAGCTCTTTCCCAACATCTTTTCTCTTCTGCTCAAGAAGTAGAGGGGTAAAAATAGTGCTTTCTGTCTCCTCAAGGTGGTGGGGGGGAAGGATGGCAGCTCCTTTGTGGAAAAAGGAGGCTGGGGAAGAAGAAAGAAAAAAGAGAGAGATTCCCCTCTATAGACCCCTGCTTCATCCCCCTGTCCCCAGAGCACTACTGAACCCTCCTGCCTTCCTCCTACTGATTCCTTCTCAGGGACACCTGCCTTTCCTTCCCAAGTGCCTCCCAAACTCCTATTTTGCCTTTACTGCTGATCTGTGCCAGATCTGTTTCACCTGACTAATGGACTGCAGAGGCTGAGAATGAAGATGATACTCAGGGATACTTTTGGTCAGAAACCAGGAGACAGAGCATCAGCAGTCAAAGCAAAGATCTCAGCTGTGAAAGGGAGTCCTAAAAAAGAGCCAACATCATCACCTCATGTGCCAATATAATCCTATCAGCCTGAACTACGGGTTCATCAGACCTGGGCTTGGCTAGTTGTCGTACAGGAACCTTCTAATTAACATCTAAGAGATGGCCAGTGTAGTAAACAATTTAATGACTAGGTGGCACTCTACTCTGAACTACTCTTGAACCATGACCCAGAAAGTGCGGAAGTGGTACACAGTAAAGTAAGTGGGACATGATCATCAGCAGGGCACTTTGTGGCATTGCATCCCTGTTGGGAAACACACTTCTCCTTAAGCTTAGTAAAGCTGGCACCTTTGTGAGTGAATGCAGCTCATGATCTCATCAAACACGCTCGGAAGGGATAACTGCCTGGACTTGGTCAAACTCGGCACTCTGCTCACTGTAAGCAGAAGAACAGGGACGATCAATTCTGTCTTCATAAATCAGATGAATAATGAAGATGATCAAGATGATCTCTCTTAACTCAGTCTGTTCTTATAAAATGCATAAACCGAATCTTCTTCCTTTTTAATCTGACTTCCCTCAATTTCTGCTGCAAGAAGTATGTATTTTAAATAAGCATGAAAAAAAATTAAAGGTGTTACCTATTGCTTGGTCTCCTTCCACAGTTCCCTGCTTTCTCTTCCCCTCAGTTCATACTTTATCTAGCTTTCAGGAAGTCCTCTCCAGAGAGATGGAGGACCTGACTCTGGTAAAGACAGAGCCTGAGAAGCCACCTCGGGTTTCCTCGATGGAGAGCTGGTGCCACCAGCACGCTGTCTCTCCCCTTGGCTCTGCCTCCCCCTCGCCCCCAGTCAGCAGCACACAAATGTTACATAAAGCTGCTCCTCCGCCCCTGCTTCTTCTTGTGCCAGCAAAGATAAAAGGAACCCAAGGACTGAGAGCTGAATATGTGCTTTATTTATACAGAAGGCAAAAAGTGACTGGCGAATTGCACGACTAGACCTCTACAGATGCGAGGAAGGAATCTTTTAGTATCTTTAGCCCTGGTATCCCTTTATTTAGTAAAAATAGAAGCTATATCCCTGACTATATCCCTTTACTCCTAGGAAGAAAAAACAGCATTTACATTAGTTGCACACCCAACACCACTGAAAATTCAAGACCTGTTCACAGTGGAGCTAGAAGTGGTGTAGAAGTGGAGTTAGAAGTAGCTGTAGGCTTAGTGGTTTCTGATGGTTTGAAAAGTATAACAGTAATCACACATTCTTAGGGAAATACTATGCCAGAACCAATGCAGAAACAGATTTACTTCATGAATATGAAGGGCTCCTTTGATAAATAAAATACTAGTGCTAATGTAAGATTAGAATACCCAGTTCCTATTCTGAAACAGAAAACCTACGATAAGAGGCAGCACTAAAAGCAAAGCTAACGGAGTATTAACGCAGCATGCTGAACTCAAATGTGGTGGTGTCCTGTTCAGCTCTTCCAAAACTTACAATCATAGAGTCATAAAGTGCAAAGGACCTTTAAAAGTCATCTACTCCAGATACACAGTTACTAGTTTAAAGCAATCTTTGGAACTGAAATGTTTCTAGTTTCCCTTCCGTATTTTAAGAATCACCAAGTTAAATATTTAAACATATGTAGAGGATGTGAATATGTTAAATATTAAGCACAAAAGATAACAATAGATCAGGACATCACTTCAAATGGACTTCAAGACCCACCTATCCAGGGCCAACAGTTGCAAGAGCGTGAATCTGCACTGCTCTGGCTGCTGGACATGCAGGCCCTCAGCTGACACCCTCGGTCCATAGCATTTAGTTCCTCTCCCTACAGCTGTATTACGCTGTATTCACCCACATTTATTTGTGGTTTGGTGAGTGAGCATCTCATTGGACCATGGATGCTGAACAGCCAAACACCACACTACAGCACGTCAAAGTGACCAGGCAAACGAGTTTGTACTTTGAATACACACTGATAAAAATAATCCCAGTGCCAGGGTAGAGAATGCAGATTTTCAAGTACTCAGAACACCATTCTTTTTATTACTTCATGATAATAATAAAAGACTGTACTAGAGAAAATTAGACCATTATTCATGGACGTGAACAGAAAGTCTGAGCTTGATCTTTGGCAGCTGCCCTTTGTCCCGTGCAGAAGACACCCCAGAGCAAAGAGAGTACGAGAGGAGTTTGTCCTCAGGTCATGAAGCTGAACACCCCCTTCAGACAACTGCTGCTCCAGACCGAAGGGGATGCAGAAAAAAACATCCCAGAGATGATGTGACTGCAAATGACTCTTTGGAGCTCAGGCTACAGATGGTGCCAAGTTTTTAATGGGCGTAGCTGAGTATCAATCAGCCCACTATACTTCTTTATGTATTGCTGTTCATGGCCCTATCTATAAAAGCAGACACTTTATCCACTGAGCTACATGGTCTTTCTTAACCATCTGTGGGGAATCTGCAGGTGTTAAATTAGCTGCAGGAGGATGCCCATATGTTTCCTGCATGCAACAGACACATATTGAGCATTATAACCCAAAAGAAAGAGCCACTACAGAGTACATGCCGTTAAGGCTAAAGGGCTGGAGCCCAGATCTTTAAGTACAATCGCACGCAGATGAGATGTGATTTCTTCTGATCTACTGCTTCAGATTAAAACGCAGAGAAGGAGAAGCACAGTCTTCATTTCCTAATGTAGTCTTTTGGGCTTAGGTTCTCACGCGGGGAGCCAGTCCTGTGAGATGCTGAGCAGCCTCAAACTGCTGGCAGTGGGACTTGGGGCTGCTCAGCACTTGCCAAGGTCAGGCCTTTGCAGTTATTTCATAGAACTTTTTTTTTTTTTTTTTTGCAACTGGTCAATTTACTCATGATTTATATCCTTGTATTGTAATTGTCAGAGTCAGCAGTTGCCCCGCAGCTACTAATGGGAGTTATTTATTATAACTGTATAGAAAGAGCCAAAAGGCAACAAATAGTTTCCCTGTCTTGGTCTGAAGGATGAAGGCAGTCGGAGAAATTTTTTTTAAATAGACCTTACTTGCCTCTTTGGTGCAAAGCAGTTGAAAAAAGGGGGGAAAAATAACAAGGATTGACCTTCCATTTTCTACACAAATACACAAATACACACTTCTTTTGTAGGCACAGGCACAGACGAGCCACCTCACCAGCTCTTTTCAGAATCTTGCGTTCAAGTCTGTGCATAGGTTTGGGAAAACGGCCATTTCCACATTTTTTAAAGGCTAACATGTATTGATTCAGTTTTTGAGAGCATAAATTCAGATTAGGCAAGTATCTCTGGCCGAGATCTGTTTCAGGTGAGTGCTCCTTCAGGAACCCCCCAAATGTTATAGCCGGGCGTAGAAAAGACCTGCAAGACTTGACAAAACATTACAGCTTTTTACAGATGAGCAGGAGTTCATATTTCTCAAAAAAAAAACAACAAACCCCCAAACCCTTAACAAAGAAACCAAGCTATTACACGTGAGCATTTTTCTCTGTGCACAGAAAAAATGTCATCGATGCGGAGGATCCGAGGTGCACCAGGCTGACTCTCCTGGGACAGATGGTCGTGGTGCCTCCAGAGGAAGTGGAATTTGCCAAGCAAGCAATGTTTTCCAGGTCTGTACGTAGCAGGCACGTAGCAGGGTGCAACCCGCAGACAAATATATGGACGTGGCCTTTTGGTACAGAAAATCTTGAGAAGTAACAAGCCTGCTCTTTACTTTGGGGCCCGTGAAGCGTGTTGGCTCCTGCGTGGCTTGGAAGAGCAAGCAGAGCTTTGCAATCTCCTTTTAACTCTTGAGGTGAGGAAGTATGGAAATGCAATTAGTCAGTGTTGGACTCCGGTAAGGCACATGGTTTATTATCTGGGGGTTATGAAAGTATTTTACCTGGCTCCAAGGAGAGGTTCCATGAATCTGGGGTGTATTGGTTGTCTTTAATGATTCTCCCCCACCTTAGGACAGGTAGTGCTCATCAGTCACAGCCTCCTACTCAGAGGTAGAGCAGAACTCTGCTGCTTTTGAGTTTACACCTATTTGCAGGGTGGAGTTTACGGGTTTTATTACCTTTCCTGAGATACCATGACAACTGCTACCAAAGCCATAATACTTACCAAACAGTCTCCTTTGAACAGATGCAAGCACAACCCAGACATACACACACACACAGGGTGTGCCCCCATGCCCTCCAGCAAGTCTTCAGAATAACAGGCATGAAAAGCCCAAACCTTAGCTGGGGCACCCACCTCCTACACATGCTGCTGAGGATGGTCCACCAGGCACACCCAGCCTGGTCAGTCAAATACTGCTGGGAAACTGCCAGGAACTGGGATCCAAAACAGCCCAGAGGTGATATCCCAGGTGATATCCCAGGGGTTAGGGTGGGACCCTTTCAGGAGGTGCCCCATCAATAGAAAAATGGGACCATGGATGGATGGGGGCTATACTGGCACACAAGCCTTTTTTTTTACAAACTTTGCAGAAGTCAGATTCCTCTGGGAGCCCGGGTGCACAGATGCCCTGCTGTCAGGGAGCAAAAGCCAGCCTGACATGGTGAGAGTTGCCAGGGCTCGACCCATTCAATGCCTACAGCAGCTGGAGCCACTTCCCAGTGCCATGGTCATGGGTGCTCAAAGACGCACCAAAGAAACCCCAGCTCAACCCAGAGGTTGCCAAACTCTCCTCAGCAGGGTCCTCAGCAGGGGCAGAGGGGCACTGGGCCAACCCTGTCCGGACTTGCACCACTTTTCCCCACGCTCCCAGGAAGACTCTGGCTTGAGCTGTTGTGTTTACTCTGTGCATGCCAAGCACCCCACAGCATCCTCTGCAGAGGCACCCACGGGGGCTTGGAGACCAGACAGCTGCACCCAGGATTGCTGCCTGGAAGGGTCTCTTTGAGGCAGCTGTAAAGGCAAGCCCAAGAAATAAGACAGAAATACAGGACAAGGAAGGTCTGGCAGGCAACGGCCCAAAGAAGCTGTGCTCTGCCCGCCAGCCAGTTTGATCAGCTCTCCCGACATACCACAACTGCTACCAGAGATGTAATGTTTTCAGAACACCATTTCCTTTGAACAGATACAAGCGCAACCCTGACACACCTTCCGAGAATCTCCTCTGGCTGCTTTTCACTCACTTACAGAACAAACAGAGGGAGTTCTGCAACCTGGGAAGGTGGTGTTCACTGGCTCTCTTCTTTGCAGTTCTCGACAGGCTGGGGTGTGGAAGGTCATAAACCTTACTGCAAAGGAGGGGAAAAAAAAAAAAGTGAATGGTGGTTGTTCTCAGCATTCAGGTTTCACTCTGGCCGAGCACACTGGGCTGAAGAAAAAAAGCAGACTGTGCATATGCTTTGGCACATCTTTTGAGTTCCTTTTTTTTCTTCTTCTTTGTCATTCCAGGCACCCAGTGGTGAGAAAGTGGCCTCGTAGCTATGAGTGGTTCTTCATGAAAATGAACATTGAGCACATCTGGCTTCAAAGCTGGTATGGAGAAGTTTCTGCCATTGCAGTAGAAGACTATTTAAAAGCACTTCCAAGTAAAGGATGATCGAATGGGCTTTGAGATAGAGATCTGAGTTTCCTTTCCAAACACTTTTAAATTCATGCTGGATGGTTATTTCACAGCGATATTTTTATTTCTTTTTTTCCTGAAAGGCTTCAAAATAGTCCTGTCTCACATGGAGGAGGGTGAAAATAAACCGACACGGACTTTCAAATTACAAAGGAGAGGTAGCTACTAACCCTGCCCTGCAATGTACAAACTTGTCATTTCAAACAGACAACGCATCATCCTAAACTCTGCTTAAAAAACACTTTGCCTCTGTTTGTTTTGACTTCAGTTGCTGTGCACCCGCAGGAAAACTGCCATATGTGCTAAACACACTGTTCTGATTTACAGAGAAAAAAGCAAGTTGTCTAACTCAGAACCCTCTATGCATTGTGGAGGTATCACCGCTGCTTGGTCTCCTTTGATTTGTAAGTACTCTAGGGGAAACTTCAAACCTTATTATCTTAACACTTAATAATACACTTATTGCAGTTTAAAACAAAAATACGTTTTGCTAAAGCTGTCCTCATTTGCTAACTTCTGTTTTCTACACGTGCTTCTCCCTAATTAGATAATTTGGAAGTTATTGCTCGGAAATGGAGTAGAAAGTGTCTCTTTTAGTAGAAAAAAATGCAAGCAGCTCAAACAGCACAGCTCCAGTCTAAGTTGTCTCCAAGCTGGTTAAACACGTTAAGGGCCGAAAGCAAAGCAGCCCCGCAAGGATTATCCTAATACCAGTATGAACATTCTCCTAAGAAGAATTTAAGTCAACGTTCTCAGCTAGCCTGTTCCTGTTATAAGACAGGAAAAGTCTTTTTAATAGCCTGTAGTCCCAATTTCTTTGCATCCCTTCTCCAGCCACCGCTTTTATTTTCAACGCTTTTGCGCAACTGATTTTTGTAAACCATCACTCAGTCGGGGTGGAGCCAGTCCCTCCGTTCTGTTTCCTCACCAGTTTCTTAAAGGGCTTGTTCATGCATTTATTTTTTGAAAGGAGCCTAGCGACAGGTAGATATTTCAGGCCATGGAAAACTCATTTCCCTAGCGTGGAAAGCGCAAGCTTTGTTGCGAACGCATCGTGAAGAGGCGTCTCGTGTGATAATACCGAAAGAGTTCAGAGGTATTTTATTCACCTTCACCCTGTTCTCTAGATGTACTGGTAAACTTACTCTGCGGTTCCTAGGGGTATCAGAGTAAGAAAGGTCCCATGGCTAACCAGCCAAGTCATTGCACGGTTTGCAAATTACATGGCTGTTCTCTCTGTTACCTTAAGGAAGAAACAGCGCGAGATGGGCTTTCTGTGCCTGTGGGGAAGGTCTCCTGGCATCTCCGGGAGGCCACCGAGCTCTGGACACCAGCCCGCACCACAGCTGGGCTGCCAAAGAGCCTGGGTGCCTGGGCGAGTGACCTGAGCTTGTCCAGGTTAATCCCCAGGCAGAGCTCAGAGGCAGCTGCCTGAGCTATGACCAGCTGGAAGCCAATTATGTGTAGCTGAGCTTATTTTGGTTCAGTCATGGAGAGAGGGAGTCATTCCCGGAGCGGAGCTGGGCACTGTGCTGGTTTAACTACCAGGGGCCACTTGGGTGAGTTCAAAGCTCCCAGCATCAGTACCATTCCTGATAGAAGAAGCGGAGAGAAATGCCAGGGAAAAACTTTGTTTAGACACTCACTAAGCAATTTTTTTCTTGTCTCGTTGCCAGAGGCTCTGTTAGCAGTGCAGATCTTTTGCAGAATTACACCAAGGAGGAAATGTCCTGCCTGAATCTCTCTCCTGTTTTTTCTTGGCAGTATTTTCCCATTTGAGTTTGCCCCTGAATCTTGCACTGTGCAGCACTGGAGCAAAGTAGCCTGTCCTGTAGAGATTTATAGAATACCCATCAAGTGAAATCCTCCTTGATTCATGATATCATTTTGCCACGGAGATCTTTGTCCACTACAGATGTGATACTTTGCCCACCAGGATTAATGGGACTTTAAAAACTGACTTGGACGGGCAGAGTACTAGACCCTGTAAGGGAATCTACACGTCTGATATTTCTGGGCAACTTTAATTCTGTGTTTCATTACCCCAATTCACTACTGTTCCCAAAGAAACCCGAACTGCCTCTCCTCAACCCTGCCCCCAAACACCCAAACACCGAGACTTGCCAACACGGACGTTAAGCAAATCCAGTGTACAAGCTTCGTGTTTAAACAAGCTGAAGAAGAGTGGAAGAATTTTAGAAATGCTGCTGTTACTCTACTCCCAATTTCACTTACATCCTTAGGCTGGTAACAGTGACGTGGTCTTAGGTCCTATCTGTTAACTTAGGAACGCTCTTGCCTTAAAGGGATTGTATCAATGATGTTCAAGCAGAGCTTTAACCGCTTGAGAAGTTAGTGTGCACTAAGAAAGGTGTGAATTTACAGTGCCCTACTTGCTATAGCCTGTCTCCCTGCACACCCAGATTAATTGGAGGAGCTTCTCTATTGTAAATTGACACATTCATCAAGAAGCTTTTCTATGTGGACCTGCTGTGAGGCTCTTGACAGAACCTCAGAACATGAAACAGCGATGGCATGTAAAGGGACAAAAGGGGCTTCGTGAAGAAATGCTGTCTTAAATCACCTGTCCTCATCTCATGCTTCCTTCTCCCAAGGAAGAGCTGCCATAAAAGTCCTTGAAGGTCTGTAGAAATTCATGAAAAATAAGACCTGCAGGTTTTGAATTTAATTTTACTGGAGGAAAAAAAAAAAGGGGGAGGAGATAGTAGTTTGTTTAATTGGGCTTGACATTATTAATTATATGCTACTTCTGATTTTTCTTTAAACTGACAACTGTCTCAAGTGATAACGTTCATCATGTGGTGATGTTGGTTAAAGCTGTTAACCCAAAGAGTGTTATTCAGATATCAGAATAAAATCATAGTTCCTTCAGACTGTAAAGGGCCTGATCTGGCGTCAGTTAAAATCAACAGCAAAAATCCCATCTTTTGTTGTGCTTTAATTATTAGATGAAATTAAAAAAAAAAATATATATATATAAAAGGTTGTGATAAGCCCTGAAGAATTTATTAAGCATTTCCACTAGCTGATGTGTATATTATTTCCTTGTGTTCTGTATTTGAGTTATTTCTGTAGCTTCCCCTCAAAAGCATCGTTGTGCCACGTGCATTATTTAAAACTTTAACTGTGGTTTTGCAATATCGAAGAGATGCCTTTAGTCCTGTCTGTATATTCTTGCTGAAGAAAAAAAAAAAAAAAAAAGAAAAAGACAAAGTTCTAAACTTGGGTTCTCGGTTTTTCCTGATTTGTGCAGATGTAATGCGTGTGCAGGATTTAAGCCCAGCTAATCTGAATTGCTGCTCCTATTTCACCAAAGAATGCTCTCCGTTTGTGATGAAATTTTCATCACTTTGGTGGACAAAATGCAGCCTGTCTCGTTTTCTGGATCTGTATTGCAATCTGCAGTGTGCTTTGATTTCTAAGGATGCCGAGTGTTGGTGACAAAATGCCTATCGAGAAGAAATGCAAATAAACCAAATCTCAAAGCAGAAGCTGCTGTTAGAACATTCTCGAGTCTGCAGTACAGCATTAGTCAGAGTAACTGACCTTTTCCTGACAGCCATTATCATTTCCATCTGATCTGAACATCTGCTTTTTTTTTTTTTCCCTTTTTTTTTTTTTCCCCTCTCCTGAACCAAGCTAATTTCTCTCAAAATATTTCTGGGAATTGAGACTCAGATCTGCTTTGCTACGGCCTTGCTTTTCTCTGGGGAGAAAAGTCTAGCCGAGCACCTTTCATCTTCCCTTCGTCTTCTCATTACTGTCAGCTTTGCTTTCACCCTGGCCGTTCAATGTCACTCTTAACAACATTTGCTCTTCTTTTCTGCAGGTGGGGACGGAGCGCTCACCTCTCAGGTGCTCATAGATGGTGGTTTGGAAGTTTCCTCTCTGCTATTTCTTCCCCTGCTCGCCTTGCTCTCACAAGTTCTTGTTACAGCTTGTTCTCCGCTGTCCACTTTCCTCTGGCACATTTTCTTCAGCCAAGGCTGACAATTTGCCTGTTCACCTTGCTTTCCCACACCACCTCTCGTCGACAAAATTCCAGCTCTCCCAGTAGATTCCCACTTCATAGCCAATAAAGGTTATAGGAAAGAGCCCGTGTTTCCTATTTACACCTTACAGTCTCTGTCTGGCCGCTGCTTGGGCTGCATTAGCCGTGGTGAGGACCGTGACAGCAGCTTCCTAACCTGTACCAATCACAGCCAGCACCAGTTTCCTATTTCCAGTGACTCCATATTCTTCAAAGAACATTTCCTGCAGCTGTTCTTGCCCTTTGTACTGACTCTTTTTACTTTTATGCTCTTTCCGGACCGGTGTCTGTTCTGATTACACTGTCTTTCACTTCCCCCCCCAAAATTCTCATTTGAACAACATTTTTGGACTCACTAAAGTACTGTCACCTTTTTTTTTATCTGCTTTCTGCCAAAGAATGAATTCGTGCCCCTTCTGAATTGTCTGTCGCTTGCCATCCCTTGACACAGCTGACCCTTTACCTGCCTCCACTCTGCCACCACCCCCACACATCCTTTCCCATCCAACGTTCTCCTGCTCCTTTGCTGCCTTACCCTCTTTTTCCTACTTTCTTCTTCATTAACTCGCAGTTTTCCTGTGTTCTTCCCTCAATTTCCAATTCCTTTTCCACAGCCCCTTCCACGTTCCTTTGTGCAAGTCTCGGTTGCCTTCTTGCATTTGTTACTTTCATCTTGCTCTCACAACGCCCAGTGCCCTTCGGAGGGAGTCCCAACACTGCCAAGTATTTTGAGAGGATGCTGAAGAGGTACTTGAAAGAATACGTCGGGTTTGAAGTTCTGTGTGTATATATTTATTTAGTTAGTTAAACACTGACTCTGGAACAGAAATGGGAGCATACTGGTCTTGGTGCTGACACAGAATTCACCCAGCTTGTGGCTGTTGTCTGATGACACCTCCTGCACAAACTATGCCAGGCTCTGCTAGACCCTGTCTGCGTCAGCAGCCACAACACATAATGATGATGAAGGAGGTTGCATCATTTTGACAACATTGTTTGAGGACGTAGGTAACAATGTATGAACACACCACTGTTTACTTCTGAAGGAAACACGGGTGTAAGAGACCACTCAAAAAAAAAAAAACAACAAAAGACTGGTAGCTGGTAAAAACCAGTGATCCATTCAGAAGCTGGAAGAAGATACAGATGTCTTGTGTGAAAAAACAGGCAGGACTTTACATGTGCTTGTTTAAGAAGAGGTGTATAGCAACTATTTCTGTTGAATGGAAAACAAAACCATAAAAGGATCATGTTTATTCGGTACCTTCATCTCTTGTTTCAATACATTTCTTCTCCAGGTTTCTTTTCTCAGATGGTACTGACCCTCTTACCATTTTTCATCCTTCTGAAATGAGCTCCCCTGAGCAGGACAGCACAGGAGCCTTTTCTATCTGAGCTTGAGTGGCTTTGTTCCCTTTCCCACGCATCACACTACCCCTGGCTACCTTCTGGCCACTCCTCGGGCATGCTTTACCCTTCAATGGAATCATAGAATGGTTTGGCTTGGAAGGGACCTTAAAGGTCATCTGCCACAGGCAGGGACACCTCCCACTAGACCAGGTTGCTCAAAGCCCCATCCAACCCGCCCTTGAACACTGCCAGGGATGGGGCACCCACAACCTTTCTGGGTGACCCGTTCCAGTGTCTCCCCACCCTCACGAAGAACAACTTCCTTATATCTAATCTAAGCCGAGGTGTGCCGCGGAGGGTGGAGCAGTGACTCATTTGAACTGACCCTTGTGTCACTGGCCAAGCCGATGGACCCATCGCCGGGCTCGAAGGCCAAGCAGCCCCCAGAGCAGCTCGCAGCGGGCGGGAGAGCTCCCCGCGCATGAGGCGCTTCAGGCGAATCCCCCGCGGGGGGAGCGTGGGCGGTTTGCTCCCCTCCCCTCAGCTTGTGTCCCCCCCCCACCCCGGGCCGGGTCCCATCGACGGTCTCGGCACCCCGGGGACGGAGGAGAAGGAGGCGGCTCGCCGCGCCGCCCTGCCCCGGGTCCCTCCCGGCAGCCCCACAGAGGGGGGTGAGGGGAGGGGGAAGGCTCCACCGGGGCGGGGCCGCGGTTGCGCAGCCG
>WTSP01011314.1:0-18271 GCA_025331215.1 Actenoides lindsayi
GACGGGAAGTACCAAATAACATCTTATCTATCATAACTGACGGCTCCTTGCGTCTTATTCTCTCCCTGCGTGCCGTGTTGACGGGGGTGGGGGGAGTGATAGAAGGGCTTGGTGGGCACCTGGTACCGTGCCAGGGTCAACCCACCACATCCCCTCTTAGTCTTCTCTTTTTTAAATTGCTTTTCCATATTTCAAAATGAAAAAATGTCAGTGAGGAATGCTATGCACAAAAACTGATGACACCACTAGTTCAAAGTGAATCTTATCAAAAGTATTACAAACATTTAGCAAAATAATCAGGACAACTGTTGCATAGAAAAAAACCCACAACTCTAAGTATCCCCAAACAGTTCTTTTAACCTTTATCAAATCAATGAGCACTAGCAAATCCATAAATGCTAAACTTAAATTTGACTTCTGAACAGTTCTTCCTTTTGTCATGCAAACCATGTCTTCTTAGCAAAATTAGAACTTAAATTTTGAATATTTTAGCTAATAACTGACATTGCAGGAGGAGGAGAAGTGTAAGGGAGATTGCAGAAGAGCCTGGGAAGAGATATACAACAGTTCAGGATTTTGATGATAAAGTCTGCTTCAAACTAATCTAAAATAGAGTTTTTCATCTTTGAAAGATATGAAATACAGTGTTAAAGTCTTTTAGGACACCCAAATGGTCAAAAATTCAGGACATAACTCCCTTAATGGATTATATTGAATATCGTTAAATTAATGAGTTCTTGGAGGTTTGTTCCCAGCCCAGCAACTGTTACCAGCTTTCTGAATTGCAATTAACTTTTCCCAGTCTCCATGGGTTCCCAATACAGGTATCGCCTTGCAGCACTTCTGAAGCCAGGATGTGCATCAGCTCCCTTCTCTGGCTCTGCTTGTGCTCATGGTTTCCCCTTTCTGTTTCTTCACCCTGTCAAGTCACCCTGCCTACTGGGTTGGCATTTCAGCATTTCATAATGTAATGACGATTATTTTCTATTCTTTCTGTTGGGTGGACTGATTATTACCTTTCTCTCCACTCTAATCTTACATGATTAGAAATTGTTGTGGGTTTTTTTACTACATTAAGCAACATCAGTTAATTCAGTCTCTTTTGAACAATCTTGCTGATCATTGATAATTTCTCAAGTCTGTTCCCTGGACTTTCCACAGTTTGTCCAAATTCTTCTTAAAGCAAAGTATCTTAAGCACAGCAAAAGATCAGCAGCTGAAATACGTAAAGCAACAATCAAATTCAATTTTGAAATACCCCTTCTCGATTCCTTCTGGGAGATGCAGTTCTCTGGGCTTTCCTGTGCGTGTAATTTCCCTGTCACATACATCTCTCAAGATGCATCACAGTGCATTACACAGTGGTGTAATGAAACTGCTGCATCTTAGAAGCCTGAGAAAAGGAAAGGGTTGTAGGATAAATGAGCTGTAACTCCCAAGACATATGAAACTGAAATATTTTTATTTTGGCTGTTTCATTTTTTAAGACCAGACTAATGCTTTTACAACTTTGTTACAATTTTTATTTCTTAGTTTAAAGGTTTCATTTCATAATCTTTTAATATCATCATACACTGTCTTTCACAAGAAGCTCACACTTTCCATAACTGAACACGTAAAATACATTTCTGTGGTCATCTTAATACTGTGCCTTAAAAATCCAAGTCCCAATTAACCCTTGCCTTTGAGAGGCAAGAAATTCTACTTGATCTAGTGCTACACCCCCATGCCTTCCAAATGATGCTGGACACATTTATATGGAGTGTGAGCAGAAGGAGATTGCATCTGCTTCTAAAATCTATGTAGATAAATGGTAGATAAATGAAATACACTCAAACACCCAACCATTTACAAGCAGTAACTTTTTTATAACCTGTCTTTATAGAAGCAATTGTTAGTATTGCTGCATGCCCTCATGGCTCTGGTTATTGTAACGCACAGAGGATTTGGCTTTGAGGTCTTGGGTGTATGTGCCATTGTATGAAAGCTAACATGCAGCCACAGCCTTGCCAACCTTATATTTTAGAAATGGTGAGTCATGACCTCAAGACATGAAAGAGCCTTATGTGATGGGATCCCCAGTCAAGCCAGTGTCTTGAGTTGGATTTGCTCCATCACTGAAACTGAATAATTCTCTAAAACTAAGCATGCCAAAAGACACTGAAGGCTTCCAATCTCTAGAAGTATATTTCAATTCTTTCCAGAGAGAAGACTCAAATTACTAGGTGACATCAGATAAAAATGAATCTTAAAAATGAATCTTCATATTCCCACTTGCATCCTGGCATGACAGGACCTTTCCTTTCCACTTTCCATTTGGTCCAGCAACCTTTGGTGGTTTTCTGAGTTGCAGAATTCATACACAGACCTTCTGAGATCTTCAGGAAAGCCTTCTCTAGGAGTCCTATGTTGCCTCTTGACTCCTTGGTTGCTCTATGCATGACTTTCTGATTGGTCTCCTCTTGCAGCTGGGGACCTCTGGCTGCAGCTACTCATTTTTCTGTTGAAAGAGGAGGAATCCCCGCTCCTTCCTGAGAAGTTGTGCTGCTCCAAAGGGCAGCAGCCAGAAAGCAGCACGTGATCGTCCTTCTCCCTTGTACTTTTTAGTAAATGTACAATATGCAGTGACCTGAAAACAAAGCAATTAAACTGCCATTCCCATCTGTCATCACTTGAAATGATGAGATTTAAGACAAACTTTTTCTGAGCAGTGAAATCAATGATGTCTGATTTCCTAAAGATTTATTCCCCTCTCTGCAATCCCACACATTTCAGTAATCCCATTTTTCCTTTAATGGCCCTGGGGTAAGCATTACACCTAGTTTGGAGCTGTGTGCCTTCTGATCTCTCAGGCCAGCAAGTACATGCTGTTTGGCCAACAGGAAGCTGCAAAAATTCAACGCATGAATGTGCTTCCCTTTCCTCCCTAGGTCAGGAACTCTCTTCTAAACCAAACTGATTTTCATGACACTTAAGAGATTATATGTTGAGACTTCAACTTAATTTTTCATCTAGGCAAAACTGGCTAATGGATTCCAAAATTACTATAAATGGAGGGGAAGGCAGATTGTTGGCCAGAAATACCTACAGAAAGACAACTAAATGTCATATGCATATTAAACTAATTTATGGGGGACACTAAATGAAAATACTGAGCTCCTTACAGTGGGTTTTATTTATGTCTTTCTTAATAAGCCTTTACTGTTCACTTTGCTGGCACTTGCAAATTTTAGTGCATTTTCTTTTCATGAAAGCTGAGCTTAATGATTGGATTTAAATGTTGCACTCCTGAGCCTGGAACTTTAACAAATATAAAACTTATGACAAGGTAATAAAATCTGACAGTGCTTTTTCTCCACAGCTTTGCTCACAAGGAATAAAGTCTATCAAAGAAGGCATAGTTTGGTTGATCCCTGTTTTTCTTTTCTTTCGGCTAAAACAGATGTATTACTATAGCATCCAGGGCTCAGGCAGTTGCAGGGACTTAATATTTATAACATGTATTACATTTCTTATTTTTATAAATCCATTCAAAGACCTTTGCAAACAAAGTTTAGAAGTTCCTGGGATTACATTTTCTGTAGTGCTAGCATTCTCACACAGTAATTTTACAGTCATTAGGGAAATAAAAATTTACGTATTTATGTATTAGTGTATTTGCTATTCTGTTAGAGTTGGCACTCTTTCAAAGTAAAAGAATATATCACTTCTATAATCTAAATCTAAACAACCAGAAGAGGTTTTGGATTAAGTGAGTACATTTAAAAAAAAAAGAAGGTGAATTTAATATCCACCTAGGAAAATTCTCAACAAATAAGGGGGATTGAATAGGAGAAGGAGGGATGAAAAAGAATGTAAAAAGGGTTTTTAAAAATCCCATGAAGAAATCAGTGTAACAGATTCTATTAGATCCTTGAATTTCTGTTTTTGCAGTGCTTCTGCAAATTTGCTTCTTGGTTGGTATAGTAATTAGAAACCTGTTTCTATATTTTCATTTGCATAATAGAGTTTTAATGTTAAGTAAAACAAAATGCGGATGTTGGGCCTAAGGCCAGTGTAAATCTAAATGACAAATATAATTTGAAGACTAAGTGGAATCTGGCTGCCTGAAAAATAGTTTAGTCCAAAAGGTCCTCTCTCACCTGTAGTGCCTATATACATGTATATATACATGCATACTTTTGTATTACTGGGAGTTTTACAAGAAATAGCAAACACAATATAACAATATAAAAAGCAAAATCCTATCAGCTGTTCTTTATTATTCTGAATAAGCTTGATAAGATGAAGAAATATATTACAGTTTCCATCAGTGCCAGTGAGATCTTAACCGAAGCAAGTTTCATTAAAGTCAGTACATTCTTCCTAAGAAACTTATGCACTTTCTTTAAAGCTGCCTGAAGATTTTAGTTTACATCTTGTAGAGGAGCTGAATTGTACAGGGAAATATTACATTAAGAACTCATATAGTAAAACTTCCATGCTATGTATTTTGGGTAAAGTAATTAGGCTTGGGCCATCCAAGGTCACCCTCTGACAGACAGGATTTCTGAGTTTGTATGCTGACCCTGAAAACATAATGACAGACAGAAAACTTCACAGCATCTTCACATTTTTATGAATAAGTGGCCTTCACTATGTTTCCAGTGATTTCTTCATTTTCATTAGCTCCCAAAATTTTTTATAGTGCAATAGCAATATTAAGGGATACTCTTTGACTGCCTCTAATTTTCCCATATGGTATTTGCAGAAATGTATGATACTTATCGTGGTCAGATTTTTTTTTTTTTTCTTTTTTTTTTTTTTTTTCCCTTCTAATGGTGAATATGACTACTAACTTTCTGTCCACAATGGGTGCATAGACTGAAAATTGACTTTTAAGGCATGGAGCTCATGAAGATGTTAACTCAGGTTAGACAGCATTATTTTATAACTTTAATGGCCATTAATAAGGATCATATATTGACAGTAAGGGTACCAATCTGCTCTGCTTTCAAATGTATTACAGGATTTTTCTTCCATATTTTCAATCTTCTCTATCCCTGATCTAATTTTGAATGTTGCCTAATAACTCTTTCATTTTTAATATTAGAAATGTGCATGCTCTTGCTGTCTTTCTTTCTGTCATACTAGAGAAAAATCACAAAGTTAATCAAAGTCCAAATGCCAGTATAAGCATCAATAAAGAAAGGGAAAAACCTATGTTTGTTAGAGCTGTTCATCAACTAGTTAAAACAAAGATACTAGAAAGTGCTTAAAGGATCAAAAACTTCAAATATAAATATTTTTCTTATAATTTGATATAATCAGGCTAAGAGGTTAAGGTTTCTGCTTGACAAGAGAGCTTTTCTGAAATGAAATAGAAAAGCTCCATCGTTATATTTGAGGAAACTTGGGATAAACCAGAATGAGAAAATCAGCTGAATATTTGCTGAATAAAGTAAGATTCAGTGATGGATGAGGTAAAACTTGCCCAACTACTTAAAAAATGTATCAATTTATAATTCTCTCCTGTGACTAGAAATCTGAGGTGCTGGCAACTGCATAATGCTAGTGTTTTTTGTTTATATAGCTAAGAGTATAAAGTGATAGAAGTACACTTTCTTTTTTTCACTTTTACTCAATTTGTACATTCTCATCTTGAAACTTTGGAAATTCATTTTAAAGAATAATGAAAATGTGCTTTATGATAAAACAATATGAAATGCAACATACACTTACTCTAGGGAGTGAATTCATTGTCCCTAAAAGCTAGAAAACAAAAAGCAGGGCACATCAAAAGATAATGCTGTCATGCCAAACAAATGAACTTTACAAATTTCTTGTGTAAAACCAGATGATGAAACAATGCTTAAAGGAAAATTGATAGTGAAGGTAGATAGATATGTTACAGGGAATGATGCAATGTTCATGTTGCCTGTTAGTCTTTATTAATGTGTTCATTATTACATTATTTGTGTTTGCTGCATCTTAGTATATTCCACTTAAGGTTCTAGAATGTTTAGAAAGATGCTTCCTGTTATTCATTTTTTTAAATCAAAAAAACTGGAAGTGACAGACTGACAGTTTATATTCTGGAGATTTATGATCTGGGATCATTTCTGAAATACAAAGCCTTCTTTAATTTCTGAGTAGGCAATAGTTGAAATAATTTATTTTCTGTGAAAGTTCTTACAGAACTGAGGTACATTATAAATAAAACCTGAGGATTCACTGGACAGAAATTTTCTTACCTGGAGATTTTAGAAGATGGATAAATAGAAATTCTCTTCAGGTTCTACAAAGTGAGAAAGATGAGACATGCCTCAGGAGAGGATGAAGTGATGTCCAGAAGAGGCCTGTGTGGCAGAAACATGATGGCCTCCATGAGGCTAGAGGTTGGGGTAAGAACAGAGGGGTAGGCAACAGCTACTGTCCTGCAATCTCTCTCTTATTGTAGTAGAGGAATGCAGAATTGCAGGCGACCCTAACCTCTTGCAACAAACAATGGGGGTTGTGGTAAAGAAACAACCCTGTATACTGGGAAATCAGTATCAACTTCACTCAACCCCAGTCACAATTCAGGAGGTCTCCAATCTTTGTGGAATTTGACAGAATTATCCTCTGATGTGGTGAGACAATTTCTGTAACATGAATGCATTGACAGTGGTGCAGCAAGGGCTTGGCTTCTGCTGGTCATTGCAGGAGACTGGATACATGGCTAGCTAAATCTTTAGTGTGAGCCAATACAGCTCTTATATTTATGTTACTAAATATATCTCTTTATGAATAACCATATGAAATGTAATGAGTACATTACACGTTCATTGAGACATAATTAGACAAATCTTCAAGATGTGTAAATTAGTCAAGCTCCACCCAGTCTGTGAATTTACACCTTATTAAGGTCTACTCAAAGTATTCAATTCTCTTTTGAAAACAGTGCAACACAGAAGCACAAGTTCTATAAAAATAAGAATAGGAAAGTTAATTTTCTGAGGTGTCTGTTTTTATGGCTTACCAACCTTAAACATGAAGTATCTGATTGCAGCCATCAGATTTCATGAGAGCAAAGCATGAAACGTTCAGGCAGAATTCAAGAAGCAGAAAATAAGCAAATTAAAATAATAAATTAAATTTCCATTACATATTCTGAGAAAACCCACATGAAGTGTTTCCAATGAAAAGTGGATATAGATGAAGTTCAGATGTAAGCATGTTTTGTTATGAATGTGAGAACTGGCCCATATTTGCTAAGGTTTGTGAGTAGAATTCCAGCTGAGTCAACATAAGCCAGTCTGCGGTTCAAATGAGAAAACAGGTGGAAATTCACCTTGAAAATGTTTTTCCTGATAATGCGCTACCCAGAATTAAATTAAATCAGGTGTAAAGAAAACTTTTATTAGACAAATAAAAGCTGACAATTTGCACCCAAGCCTTTTCCTGTATGAGAGTGACTCAGCTGAGCAGATACTAAAATCTGCATTTAAAATAATACATGTTTTTCTTTTGTTAGGGGCAGAGTTACAATTGGAATGCAGTCCTCTGGAAATGTGAACACAATCAGCTTCATGCATGGTTTCATGAGATTAGGATCCCACAATAATATATGTTTCCTATAACAACTAAATTTATGACAATTCTACACATTTGCTCTCAAAGAGTATGTAAGGCTTTGTAATTTTTAAACATTCAAAATAAATATATGCCTTCTGGAAATGATTGCTCTGCATCACTGTAGTAAATAAATCAGAGTAGTTCTAAGAAATTATGGCAGTGTTCTTGGAAGTAAAAGAATTATGACCAAATGCAAATTTTTAAGAATTTATTGGAGGAAAGTTAGTGGAGTGAAAGGTGTAAGGTAGGGAGTCCTCTGTAGGCGGTGATCAACTCAGGTTGGAGCAAGCATCAAGAGGCAAAAAAGATGAATCTGTTCTGGAAGTACTATGCAAAGTTCTAACACTTACATGTCCCTCCTTTCAACTCTATTCTTTATTATTCCTATAACCACAAAAAAATTCCTTTCCTAAATGTTGTTGGCAGACCACATATTCTTTTAGTAGTTAAGTATGTCTTATCTGTGTAATATTTTGTTTTCTGACAGATAAAATAGCTTGTATATTGCTTGGAATGGAAAGGCAGACTTTCAGTGTGTCCAGATGATGCACACCACTCCAGAAGGGGGAAGGGAGTAAGGGTTAACAAACCCAAATGAACTCTCTCTTCAATTCTATTTACATAAAAGAATAACATTTTATTTTTCAAATTTCACCTTTAATAAAAAGAAGAAAATCAAGTTACAGACATTAAAGTAGATTTCTGCTTCATTCAAAAATGGGCTAAAACAGTGTTAACAGTGTACTTTAATAATTTTAGAAGATTTGATCTCCAGTACTCTAAAATCTTGTCTAAAACAGACATAAGCCAAAACAGATGTTGGCTTTCTTTTTACTTTCTGCATTGAAGGCACAGGATTCCTCCAAAATAAAGATAAAGAAATGAAGAGGAAATATATTTTCTTGGTGCATGTTTTCTACAATTGGCCTTCTAAACTGGGATATTATGATTGCCAGACATACTTCCTTTGAAATAGAAGATATGTAATAAAATACTCATGGTGGGAAAACGCTTGAAGATGACATCAAATATGACCTGATTCATATACCTTTGAAATTCCACACAAAATTAAATTATGGAGGCAATTCTACCGCTTTGCTTTATAAATAGGCTATACTTTCATGGTACCCATTTAGAAATGTGTAACTAAGTACTCAATAGTAAGAATGTACAACTCTAGGAAAATAAAAAATAAAAATTAAAAATAAGATAATAAAGGTTAAGAAATGTGTTAATTGGAAAAATCATGCTTCACAATTATTTTAATTTCTATTCAAGATCAATAAAAAAAATAAAAGAAAAAATGGCCTAGTGACATAAGGCTTGCAAAGATAGAGAAAAGGAATGCAATGACATCTTTGTATTTCTTTGAGACTAAGTAAATTCTTCATAGATGCATAACATTCCCTTTGGCTCTATTTAAAGTTAGTAGATAGTATAAGTGGAGAGAAGCCCAAAACAGTTCAATGGAGATAATATATTACATTATGACCAAAAGGTTAAAAATTTATGAGCAGAAGAGAGTTCATTCCACCTTGAAACACGCAAATGAGATATTCGATGAAACTAATGCAAAACATGCATAGCCAGTGACTTGTAACAGAGATGACAAAAAGAAATGGCAGCATGAATGGCTAGCGTTGAGGGTTAGCTGTCAATGGGAAGTGGCAGCAAACAAGGCCAACAAGAGTTTGGCCTAAGACATAAAAAAATCATGTCATAGTGCAGGGAGATGAAACTGCAACTTCATAGAGGTTCACCTAGGTTGCATCTGTAACGCTCCAGAGCTCTCAGCATCTCACTACTGAAAATACATTAGCAAACTGGATGCAGTTCAGGGAAGGATCACAATAGTGATGTTGGATTCATAAGAAAAGTTTAAAATAGATAAAACAACTTTATTAAAACACAGACGATGTAAACATGCTAACTGAAAAGTGTTTAAGGATGCTTTTTTCAATTATGTTTGGTTATGAGCAACAGTAGGAAAGAAAAAAATTAGTCTGTTTAGAGAAAAATTATTTCAAGAATAAGATGTAAGTGGTGTGTGGAAACAATATGAGAGTGTATTACACTTAAAACAACAAAACAATTAGTAAATGTAAAAAACAAATCCATAATTACAGAAGGATTAAGTGGACCTAACAAAAGTCTTCTTTTGTACTTCTGACTTTATGACACTTATAGTTGTCTCTGGAAAGGACATTTTAGTGTTATTCAGGAAAGTAATATGTCTCATTTGTTCCTTTTTTTTTTTTTTTTTTTCCCCCCCTAGGACTAACTACTGAAAACTATTAGTAGCTGTTCAGAAAGAGGGATCAGCTGCTCTTTTCTCAGTTTTTGTATTAGTGCTTATGTAGATGAGGCCAATGCTGTGAACACAGAGTTGGGACTAGGAATAGATCAGTCTTCATGAGAACTGAGCTTAGCTCACATCCACAGTAAACATGCGGCAAACATATAAGGATAACCTAAACTCAAACATATAAGGATGGTTAAAAGATGAAAATGTTTTTTTTTAAAGTTTACATGACAAAAGCTTTATACCTTTAAGTCTATAATCTATTGCACATACTGTAGACTTTTGCCTTCTGGGAACTCTACAGATCCTGGAGGATCTAAATTAGCCACAATTATCCTTCAGGCAGGTCAGTGACTCATCTGGCACTGTGATCCATGATAACCCTTCTTTATGCTCTTCTTGTAAAGAAAGTTCTCCAGCTGGTGTTTGATTTGGAGACTAGTAAAATGAGTTCTCAATAAGGCGGGGGGAGGGTCACAAATATGATATTTATACTGTAATATCCAGTGTCACTCTTGGACTAATATGCATGATTCCTAATTTATTTATTGCTTTCCTTCTGCTTTGCAGGTATCTTCTGGCTTACACATTGATTATGATGTCACTTGGAATAAAAAGGATGTTGAGATAGTTGAATAGAGTAGGATGTTTGAGATAGTACTACAAAGGCATCTGACCTGTTGTCTCAATAAAGTAACACAAAAGATTAATTAGTATTCACCTGTACCTGCTATAGCTGCTGTGTAAACCGGAATTATCATTAACATGAACTGACTATATCTGAGCTATGAGAGTGATTTTCAAGGAATTTTATCACACTTATTTACTAGATATTTGAAAGTAGATAGGCTTTCTGTAAAAAGATCTAATTTTAGGCCAACTGAACTGAAGAGTTCTGATTTGTTGTTCAAAGTTACTGTTAAGTGTGCATTTTCTGCAACATTTTGTGAGGAGTTCCTTATGGAATTGTCACAGTCTCTTCTTAATCCTGCTAAATGGCTTGATTAAGAGGAATGGTAAAGACATGGTTTAGCTGATCTTTGCTTATTTGCAAGCCTCAGTGTGTCATCTCTACCATATTCAGACTCAAGTACAGCTGCAACTTGACTTTATGTTTTGGTTCAGGATGCTTCTGAATTTGCAAGCACAGAATTAGAAATCTTTTAACCCTATGGTCTCTTTATGCAGTTGCTTCTAGAATAAAAATTATTTTTCTTTCCAAGGTAATCCTGACACTACCTGATTTCAGATCTTGTATAAAATTGAAGGTAAAATATATACAACCTCTTTTTACACGTCAGCCTTGGTCTACTTATATTTTGTCATGTAAAAGTATCTGAAAATAGCTATCAATATTTTATGGAAAAAAAATGTTCATATTTTAAACAAATTAATCTGCTGCCTCTAAAGCATTTTATTATTTTAGCTTGAAATTTATCCCTTGTTTCAACAGTATGAAGAGCAAGTATGAATTTCTACTCCCACAGAAAGAGGTAGAGTAGGCCTACATTTTTTATAACCCTCAGATTTGTGTCAGAAAATACAGGAAGGATCTGTGACTGTAAATGAAAAAGATTAGAACTGAGATATGAATGAACTTTGATTTAGAAATGGGTTGCAAGGTCAAGTGGGATAAGATTGTTTGTACTAAAGTATTTTATCTTTTTGAATACTGAAGAGTTATGAAGCAATATTTATAGTAAGTATTGTTGATATGTCTCAGTAGTGCAGTATATTTCCTCCTAAATTCCCAGTTCAAAACATTTTCCTAATCTCATACAGTAAAAATTAGTAACATTTAATATTTATAGCTCTGCAACAAAACTACCTAAAGTTTTTCTTCTTCATTTTTTCATTTATAATTGTCTGATTTTAAGCTATCTGTGGAAATTCTCTGGCACTAACTCTACTATTATGGACAGATAAAACAGGTGAGAGCAGTCCGAAGAGGAGATGTCACTTTTCTCAAAGCATTATAATCATTCAAGAGAAATGTTCTTCCAAGATTCCATGTTTCAAAGTATTACTAATAAATCTTTAATGATAGTACTTAAAATGTATCAGCAAAACACACTAAAGGCATAACTTTGGCCGCTTTCTGAGACAAAATGAATAGATGACAGGCTGTTGATAGAAAACAATGTAAATGTGGCGTTTTAGTTCATGAAGCCTTTTCTGCGTTATTAGGGCTTTTGGTGAAGGACCCATGATTTGCTCTCAGCAATTGTCACTAATCTGTGATCATTCTGTTCTGATGAATTGTTGTCCTAAGAAAGACGGCTCTTTTTGACCTGATACTTTTGGATTGTCCTTCGTTTGCTTCTTTTGATATGGAGAAATCAGTTTTCATTGATTTATAAGGCATTTAGTCTGACAGCTTTAAATGATTTTATGTTCTGTAGGATGAAACTATCCAAGTTGTAGCTATAGTTTCTGAAATATCTGGGAGCAATTTATTGGAAAAAAAACCCCAACAATCCAAAACAAACCAAAAACCCTACTAAAATAGATTCTTATCCCTGAAGTCAGTTGGTATCTTTGCACTTATGCCAAATAGAAATGGCACCTCATAGAAAGCTTTGAGTACCTGCAATTTGTTGGACTGAGAAAACAACTGAATGTCATTTGAAAGGAAGTCAAAGCCAAGACTGAAGCCTTGGGAGAGCTCAGCATTTCTGAGGAAGTACATTTCAAAATCAGATCCAAAATGAACTGTTGAACTCCAGCACCAATGTGTTAAGTTCTGCCCTGTGCAGTGTCCTGGTTAGAGTCTGAATGAATGAGAATTTCCATGTGACTGACTGCTATTAATTTCATAGCCAAGTTTGAATGTCGCTGCTGTAGAATTGATTTTAATCTTACTAAATTATGAAAAAAAGATTAGATAACCTTTAAAAGAATGAAGGTGGAGAAGAAGTGAGATGTATATGAACTACACTATCTGAATTTATTTCTCAGTTATATACATGGTCTCTGAATTAGTCAGTGTAATCTTCTTTTGTGAAAGCAACCTTGACTGAAAGCCACCTTGAATGAAAGCCAAAAGGAAGTACTATTAGGACATTGTTTTCATTTTGAGAATGTTATTACTTCAACAGGAAGGAAGTTCTAGAGAACATAATGAACATTCTAAGTGTGGGGCAAAAATCAATATAGAGACACTGGAACAGGTTACCCAGGGAATTTGTGGATGCTCCATCATTGGATGTGTTCATGACCAGGTTGAATGGGGCTTTGAGCAACCTGGTCTACTGGGAGGAGTACCTGCCCATGGCAGGGGGGCTGGAGCTAGATGATCTTTAAGGTCCCTTCCAACTTACCCCATTCTATGATTCGATGATTCTATGATAATAAATTCCCTTGTATTGTAGCTTAAA
Source organism: Actenoides lindsayi (assembly GCA_025331215.1). NCBI lineage: Eukaryota > Metazoa > Chordata > Aves > Coraciiformes > Alcedinidae > Actenoides > Actenoides lindsayi. The sequence continues at coordinate 13,276 of WTSP01011314.1, forward strand.
ATAAGTGCAACAATTACAGTCTGTTTTCCACACATGTCATATAATATCTCAGTCAAATTAATTTTATGTTAGGCAAGTTCACTCCATGTATAAGATAAATCTCTCAATTAAAAATAGAGTTTACTGCTAGTAATCCTAAATTTTCCAAAGAAGCCAAGACTAAAGCTGGCTACAATGAATACTGCAGTTAGTTCACACTTCTGGTCAGGGTATTATTATTCATAAGGCAAACTATTTAATTGGTTTCCTGGGTTAGGTGTCCAAATCAGAAAATATTGCTTTGACTCCGATGTTTGTCTCCAGTGACCGTGAGGTTTCTTTTGAAATGAGAAATATTAGTATTAATCATACAATATTTTCCCTCTCACAGCACCATTTCTCAGACTGTGGAGGTAATGGCACGGAGCATTTCTTCTGAAAGTACATGATTAAAAAGGCATTTGACGTAGGTATTTTTTGTCAAAGTTATCTTACTCTGCCAGCCATGGAGCAGATGTGAAGGTATGCTTAAAAAGGGAGTCAAATCTCCGAGTGGCTGGACTTACTTAGACAGCATTCTCCATATTACCACACTGAGGGTCAAAAGAAGAGGCAAACAAGGCTCAGGAGGTGTATTTTAGATACTCATTTTGGCATATGGCAAATAATATTTTGAACATGCCTTTTGCTCCCTATTGACTGTATCGAGAATACTAGGGCTTAATGTCTTCTTCCTCAAAGACAGTCGTTCTTAGAAATTTTTTTTTTAAATTCATAATGTCAAATATTTTTCTGAAAGTTTAAATAATCTGTACTAAAATAATGCTTCAGATAAAAGGAATTTTATAAATAAAGCTGTTTATAGCATCACTAGATAAACACACACACACACAAAAAACTATCTGAATAAAATTATTTTTTTACTATTTTTACTATTTCACTTTATGTTTACCAACAGTATTTGACTTCTAAATTGGTTTTGTATTGAGGACTTTGAACTATGCCAAGCTGTGATATGTCTTTGCTATAGAAATAAATGCACAGTGGTCATGTATAGTCATGAAAGTGCAACTCACAAAGAAAATTTTGAGCTAGGGTTAAAAACAAAATGATTGTCAACATTGAAATTCAAATAATTCTTAGCTGTTTTTAAAATCTACTATTATTTTGATCCTTTTTCTTACAAATTCTCTCCTTACTGCTATTGTGCTATCAGTTATTACTTTAAAAATCTGTATTCTTCTTGGATGTTTCACAACAATATATCACAAGTTGAAAGTGTTTTCATGAGAGAATATGCAGTTTTTCTCTTGTTGTGCACCAGGTCCTTGTGGAGCACAATCCCTTTTGCTCAATGGAATAGAGTAAGAGAGTACACTTGGAAGATCTCTATTACCAGCTTGTATGTTCATCACAGCAACTCTTTTTAGTGGCAAGAGTTTGAATGGTTTACAGAGGAACTGACTAGCTGTTAGTTCTACAATGAGACAGTATAAGGGATGTGTGCTTGCTCCCTGATCTTCTTAGGTACTCCATTACTGGCTCATTTCCCAGTTCTGGACAGCGTGGTATTGATCGTTTGTCTTGTTATCTGATTGGTATGGAAGTGCAATCCCTCTCTGATTTCCTCGTGGTGGGACAAGACTCAGCTTTGCCCTCCTTGTGACCTCAAGTCTCAGTTCACAGAGGCAATAAAGGATAATGAATGGCAGTTAGATATGAAGGAAGCACCAAAGTTCAGTTAGCCCATATATTATGTGCTAAAAGTTACAGTCACAGTTGAAGGTTCTGTTTGTATTGTTGAGGAACTTTCCAATGACTGCCAAAGTACTGATTCATCCTCTGACCCTGTAATGCAATATATATAGTCATTCTTTCCATGTCCTTTAGAGACACTAAGTCACATAGTATTGCAGTAATCAAATACCCAAGGTATATTGTGCTACCACAGTTTGTACAAGTTCAGGGTAAAAAGGAGACAAGGTCTGATGGAGACAGGGCCATATGTGCCAGGACCAAGTGGAGATGCTCCCTCACTCCCTGGACACAGGGTCCAAGTTACCTGGCCCCTGGTGTAATTTCCTCAGAGGCGATATGGATGCAATAGGAAGAAATAGTTCCAGTTGTTTTGAGAACTACAAACCAGACTTGTGGCTTCTCAGGTGCCCTGCCATTCCTGGTGTTGACACAGCAAGTCCTCTGGCTACAATAACTATGCTAGGAAATTTCACAAGAAAGACACCTGCAGTCTACTGTGTCTGCAGGTTTAGCTGGTAAGCACAACAGGTTCTTCAATGTACATGCCCATGTGAGCAAAATCTGGTTTGGATTGTAGCTGGCCTGTCTGTTTGAGGAAGTTTCTTCTCCAGCAGATGGTAGTAATTTTTTACCAGTCATTGCAGAGAGTTAGACATTTACTGAAAGGCACATGCTCACTGTATGGTAACCATGTGCATCTCTTACTTGCATAGCACTGCCAAAACCTTCCACCGGCCTGGTTTGTATTTGAATAACGTACTTAACTTTGGGTCCAGAATGCAACGCAGAAAGGGTCTTGCAGAGATGTCTCTCAGCACATCCTAGTAAAATTGACATTGCACAGATTAAAAAGCCTAGATGCTCAAGTGTTAGCAGCAAATGCTGTAAAATCTTTCCTCAGATCTGCTCTAACCAGTGTCAGCCAAAATCACTGGTTCTGCAACTGGGAGATGTCACTGAATTCAAGAAAGTGCAGAAACACTATGAAGCTCTTTCTGGAATTTTAAACCTTATACTGTCATTGTAGGATTGTAGGAGTTTTTGATCCTTTCCAAGTTCTGATGTTGAGTTCAACGTTGATGTCAGACATGCACAAGGAAGAAATGTTACATGCATTCTGCATACCACATATATAATCCATATATAATGCATTTTGCACATACAAACTCAGCCTTAGAATTAAATCTATAGCCAAACAGAAAAGACAAGAAAAAAATAACATGGGCTGTAAGGAGCTAACAGATTTAAGAAAATTAAACCCCGATGTAGAAAAATTCTTATGTCAGGGAGAAAAAAACACTATATAAAAGTATGTTTTGAACTCTGTAACACCAATAACAAAAAATAAGAATAAACAAATCTCATGACTTTACATGTTCTTCTGTCTCTTACTTATATAAATTATTTTTCGTATTACAAAAAAAATGAAGAAAATGTAAGAAACGGAGGAGAGAGCTGCCAGATGAAGAAAACAACAAGGAACAAACTTCAGCAGATGGCTTCACATTCTCAGTTGAAACTTTCCTTCCCTTATACCTAGAAATGAATGGAATGCTTCTTTTGCAGAAAGACCTATACAGTATTTAGGTCAGGTTAAATGATAACAATTGTTGTCTGTACACTTTGTACTTCTTTCATAGAAAAAAATGTTAATACCATGTGTCAGCAATATGATGATGGATGAGGCTGAATCTTAAAATAAAAAAAAATAATCAAAAGCTGGAGACGAAAAGCATTATATAAAAATTATGACCATGTAAATACTTATACCCTAACAGCATAGCTGTTTGCATGGAATTTTGGCAGCTGATTATTAAAGAAATGGACAGAAGTGTCGTTCCTTTCTGCTTTAGGGTCCACATGGTGTCCGAATTCAGAGCATGTGGGGAGAGAATAGCATTCCAGGGAGGAGCCAGTTATGGGAATGAAAGAAAAATATGCTGGGAAGATCTGCATGAGGGCAGCATCAGCAGGGCTAGGGGCAGGGACTAATTGACACTGGTGGGGTTATCAGAGTCTATTTCACAGATTTCTCCTTTGGACATTCCCTTGCTCTGCTCAATGTGTACCTGCCTGAACCTGTTTCTACCTTTTCCCTTACAGACCAAGTGATGTGTGTGAACTTACAAAAGAAAATGCAACATAAAGATGGATTCACTAAGTTATATGACTGTGGACTTCTGTACACAAATATTCTTGCAGGGTTTTAATACAAGATTAACATCTCTCTATTCTCATAAACATTTGCTACTTTGAGATGAGTAAGTGGATAAAACTAAGCCATGGGTGTGTGCAGGGGAATGATCAAACACTGCAGAATGATTTCCTCCTAAAAATAAAAATTAAAAATTTATAATTGAACTAGTGCATGAACACTGCTTGCAAGCAAAAACCCCCACAAATGTGAGACTCTATTTGAAATGGGAGGGGCGAAATGCATGGGTAAGTGAGGGAAACTAACTTCAATGAATGAGTCTGGTGCATCTGCCTCAGGGTGGGAATTCCTCACATGGATACCCAGAACCAAAAGCATCCAGATCCACATGAAAATTTGGGACAGGGAGCAAAACTTAGCCAATCCCAGCTGCCTTGGAGGGACAATTGGCTGCTCAAACAGTGTGGGCTGAAGACTGAATGCTGAATGAACAGGAAAAAATAGTAATAATTCAGACATGTTTTACCTTACTTTTTAATAAAAACAAAGTTCTACTCTATTTGAAAGTATTTTCTTTATTTGAAGAAATAAGTAAATAAAACTCGGGCAAAATATTGAAATCTGTTGAAGGAAACAAACTTTAACAATTCCACATGTTTTTAAGATATTGCTGAAAGATGCTGAACCTGCTCGCATACAGTATAGTATTCTTTTGGTGTATTGTGCACTGCACAACACTTCAGCTACTTCAGATTATTCTGGCATTCTAATAACAAACAGACTTGATTAAATCAGAAAAGGATGTAAATGCCACTTGCAGTTACTTATATGCCTTTAAAACAAACATATAAACACAACAGAAGTAAAACCCTCTTCTTTTGTTTTGTTTTGTTTTAATTTCATTTATTTTTTTTTAAAACTAATATCCCATATAGTGTTAAGTGAGCAGACATCTTGGAAACAATTCACATCAGTATTGTATCACTATTTAGTTTTTACTATATATATAAATATAAATATATTAATATATATATAAAAATTATAGATATTTACCATATTTGAAAACCAAACAATTTTTGGTGCCTAATTTTAGAAAACTATGTT